>JAYMSP010002500.1:0-23907 GCA_036897095.1 Plantago elongata
CCCCCCCAACTCTAGTCACTTGTGCAGGGGTACATCTTAGGTATTTAGAGCTTGAAGTTGAAGACTACCTTTGCTTGAGGATCCTAATTTAGTGGACTTAGTTAGCTTTTGTTATACCAGTGGATTGAGGTTTTAGCTCAACATTACCTACTTCGAATTGATAAACCTGGAAAATATATAAATAATTGTGGATAAACACAAATTAGTGTGTAGCTAGTTGTCTGGTTAGGTACATAGTATGAACACAAGTTACAACAAACAAGCCGTTCTGAATGAAGTTTTAGACGAGGAAGTTTTTATGGAGCAACCGGAAGGTTTTTCCATTGATGGAAAGGAAAATATGGTGTGTAAATTAAAGAAGTCAATATACGAACTCAAGCAATCATCCCGACAATGGTACTTCAAGTTCAATAGTATGATTTTGTCCTTCGAATTTAAGGAAAACATTGTTGACAAAGGTGTATATTCGAAGGTCAGTGGGAGTAGATTCATTTTTCTTGTCTTGTATGTTGATGACATTCTTTTGGCTAGTAGTGATCTTGGATTGCTACATGAGACAAATTAATTCCTCTCTGAGAATTTTGAGATGAAAGATATGTGTGAGGCAACCTATGTGATTGGACTAGAAATATTTCGAAATAGATCACAATGTTTGGTTGGACTGTCTCAGAAGACTTGCATCAACAAAATTCTTGAAAGGTTTGGGATGAAGGATTGCAACCTAAGTCCAGTCCCAATGTTAAAAGGGGAAAAATGAAGTCTCAAACAATGCCCCAAAAATGATTTGGAGTGGAAACAAATGGAAATTTTTTTTGTATACTTCGGTGGTCGGTTGTTTGACTTATGCGCAAACATGTACTAGGTCGGACATTAGATTCGTTGTTGGTATTCTTGATCGCTACCAAGACAAACCAGGCATGGAGCATTGGAAGGCAGCAAAGAAAGTTTTGTGTTAATTACAAGGGGCGAAAGATTACATGCTCATTTAGAACAGAAAACCAGGCCGGCCCCGGCTCGGATTGGTCTGATCCGGATTGGACCGACCAATAAAGGGTTGTCCTTTATTGGTCCGGAGCCTGGCCCGTACGAGTACGGGTCTGGCCCGGTCCGGATTCGATTTTACCGGGTATGTCCAGGCCAGACCCGTTTCGACCCGAAAATAGAAAGTGGATAAAAAAACATGTGCAAAGTATACCGTATACGCACATCACAACACACTTGCACAACATCACAACAATACTAGTATACTACATGTAGCATGACATATACATAATACGAATAGAATAATAAATTCCCATATAAAAAGAATGTAGCCCACTTTCAAATCTAAAGGCTATAACAAGAAATAGCATTCCAAATTCCAATGTAAACTACAAATGATGGAATTGTGGTGAAGGAGTGACAGTAGCAGGCCGATTGGGAGGTGACAGACGGTGAAGTGGTCGGAATTGTGGTGAAAGATGGAAGAAGACAGAGACGAATTGCAACGACAGAAGACAAACGAATTGGAAAGAAGAAGATAGAAAGTCAGAACATAAACAGAAGTTTGTAAACTCACGCATGCATAGTAATATATTGGGCCTAGCTAGGGTAATTTCTATTTTTTTATAACTTACATGGCTGGACCGAAAATGTCTTGATTTTACCCGTCTGGCCTAGAACTGAATTTATACAAAATGGTGACCTGACACCCGGCCCGGCCCGGATATGGTCCGGGTCAAGACTGGGCCCGTCTAAAATTCAGTCTGGCCCATTTATGCTCAATCCTCTCACGTAAAGAGATCTGAGCAATTGGAATTTTGGACTGGAAGTTAACGAAACGTATACAAATTTTATTGCGTCAATGAAAGGTACCAAAACGTAAAATGATACAACTTAGGGTACCATTCATGAATTTTTTCAACGAATGGGTTTTGGCAGTAATTTATGAAAATATAAAGATGATCATTTAAGTTTTTTTAGGTGTAATTGACATTTTGTTAAAAGTTTTGATAAAACGCATGGACCTGAAAATAGTGCTCTTAATGGGTAGTGTAAAGACCTTACTCTTACCCATTTAACTGCAAAGGGTCTGGTCTAGATCTTACCCTTTTAATTTTAGACCCTACCCGGAGCCTTATGCTTTCAACATATAAGGTCTATACCCGACCCTTATTCGGGACCTTACTAGACCCTTTTAGAGACATGGTCTGGGTATGGATCCGGACCCTTATTAGACTCGAACCTAGAAATTGGACTCGGACCCAAATTTTAGGGTCGGATAGGGTCTAGACCCGTTTGGACCCTCTTTTTTTTTTTTTACTTCTTCAAAATTTACATAAAATGCATAATAAAAATATGAACGTTCATAATATTTAATTGCTATGATTTAAAAAATATACTATTGTTATTTATTTGTAAGATGAAGTTCAAAATCGTTTAGTTTAAAAGTTCATATGAGAAGCACGCTAACCCTACTCTTATACCATACCCGAATCAATTATAATTTCAATTGAAAAAAAGAAAAGAAAGGGGTCAAATCGGGTCCAGATTCTACCCGACCCTAAACTTCGGGTTCGGATCCAGATCTGAAGTTTCGGGTCCAAGTAAGGATTCGGTCCGGACCCGGACCCTTAGGTTCCAGGGTAGGGGTTGGACAGGGTAGGGTCTGGACCCTACACATTGAGAGCACTACCTGAAAACATTCCTAGGGTGGCTGCTCTGGTGGCAGCTCCGCTTATAAATGGGTCAATTTTATAAAACCCCAATGATAATGGATCCCTAGTCAATGAGGATTGTGTTTTTTGTGATAATTGTACAAAGTGGAGACTTGTTCCACTTGGTACAAACCCTAAGAGTCTTTCTGACAAATAAGTTTGTAGGATGCTGATTTGGTTGTAAGTTTTGTTGATTGTCATTTCCTATAAAAAAAGAAACTCAAAAAAACAATATTTTATTTAGTGAACTTCCGTTTGAGCACGTCAAATTTGAATTTTTACAAGGATAAGGTAATGCATTTTTGGATGAAGTTGCCAACGATGCTGGTATCTTTTTTTCCAATAATATGGAGCAAGATAATATCTTAAAACTAATAAATACCATAAGCGGTAATTCAAGTGGAGGTTTATTTTATTCAGTTTTATCATTTTGCCTTTTATTCCTCGTGGCTTCTCTAAACCCACATGTACGCGTAATGTGCATGTGCATAAATAATGCCTGCAAATTGCCAAAAAATGCCAATGGATGTACAATAAGAAAATATTTAAGAACAAATATAAATGGTCCATACGCATTTTGTATCTACTTCTCCAAGCCTTTGTCACAAAGTGCAAATCGGCTCAAGTCAAAATGATGCTTCATAGTAACTAATTATTCAAGAATCAACCAACACATCATATCAAATTTAACACAATTTACTGCATTATATGAACCGCAACATGTAAACATAACATGTAAGAAACAAAACCTAACCAAAGTAAATACAATAAAAGTAATCGGTTTTGAAATAAAAATGAAACATGATGATAACTCAATATAATAAGAAAGTAACATAAGTATCATAAAATATTCAAGTACATAGAAGAATCTTTAAGTAGATTTTTTTATGGATTCTACATAAACCTGAACACCAGGTACATCCATAACCTAACACATCTTAACGATTAAGATACTGTAAAAATTGATATAAATTAGCTTTCGAAATCAGCAATTGACAACAAGAAAGCTGGTATATAGTCAATTTAATTTTTTTATTTTTTTGCGCGCTAACTATTGGTAAAGCGTCCAAGTCACCTCATTACCATAAACCCGAACTAGTGAAAAATAACAATTCATTTAGTTTCAACTTTCAAGTCTTCAAATACGAACGAAACTAACATGGGTGAAATTAAAATACCTTGAAAGGTTTGGGGTAGCTAGAAATTTGCCTCAATAATAAATATTTTTATATTTTAAAAAACCATTGTAAAAGATTATAAAAGGCGAGAAGCAGACATCACATTGTCAGCCCATTCTAGAGGTACGTATCTTGTCTTTCTGCAGATCGATCAATTTCATACGCCAAACAAAGCTCGTTGTCTCTCAGCCATGGAAGAAGCTAAAGGTCTCTGTTTGCTCTCATCACTAATGCTTCTAGTTTTACAAAATTGATTCTACTTTGTGATTTGAAACGTGTATCAATTCTTCTTGCTTGATTGATCATCTGTGTTCTTATCGTGATCAACACGGTATAATTTACCCTTTTTCTGTGTTGAATCGGCTTTGGGTAGAGTGTATCTGTTTATCGGTTTGTTTTACTTGCTAATCGGAATCTGAGGTAGAAAATTTGGAGATCAGCTAAGAGCTAATGGATTTATTTGAATTTCAATTCTATTGTAGCTTTGGACATTGAATCCTTGGATGCTTCGGACTTGGATTTGAAATTGCTTTTGCTTGCAGTAATTTTGCAATTTAGGGGCAATAGTTACTAGTTAGTTATAACAGACACTGCATCTATTTCCTTTTTTTTTGGGAATTTTAATGTATTATTGTGTCTTTTTGACTTTTCCCACTCCTTCGTGCATTTTTGTGATTTATATTTTTTTTAATCTTGAACCATCTATCCTTTCAAGTTTCAATAAAACTTATTTTCAGTTTATAACTCAAAATTATTTACCAAAAAAAAATAACTTTTATCCACTTTTTCCTCTAATGAGGGTGGCATTAGCTGAAAAGATAAACATGAGCAGATCAGTATCTTGAAAGTGCTGTTATTACCATCTAATTATATGATGTGCTCGACTGTGCCCGGCTAATGCAATTACATATAAGCAACACATTGCGTTCACTATGTACTCAGCTAAATCATGTTGCTGACTTGTTTTGTTGAAGTATTTCTTTGTGTAACTTGAAGAAGTTTGGACATTTAGGTTGGCATCAAAAGCTATTATTTATGTGTCCTGTCACTAATTCATTTCCTTTTGTTTTATCTGTCCTCCAGTTGTTGAAACTAAAGATGGAACCATATCAGTTGCTTCTGCATTTTCTGGTTATCAAGAAGGTATTATAGCAGACCATAGTCTTTTTCTTGGCAGCATTTGGCTACATCATTTACTTTATCTGGGATGTCATACTTGGTAAATGTCCTGGAATATCACATAGCTACTTGGTGCTATGTTTGTGCTGCTGTGTATATGTATGTTAATTGTTGGGCTCAATTATTTGACCTACTTTAAAAGGCTTTACCCATATGTTTGTGCTGCTGTGTATATGTCTGTCTAATATGATGCAAATTGCATTGTTGTTTATAAAGTAGTCTGGGATGAAATTCTTAAAGATTTGTGCACAGGATTCTTGAATCGGTTTCATTGTTCAAAGTCAAGATGATGAACCTTTTAATACTTTAGCATACCAGTGAACTCTTGTACACTCTAGATTTTATTGTGCGCCATGTTTGCAGTTGATAGTGTTCATGACTTCTTTGTTGTAGATGAGTGTGTTTTAATTATTTATTGTCTACATTTGTTGAGTAGAAAGTTGAACATGTGCACAGTGATACGAGTGTATTTGTCACATCACCTACTTTCCTTTGTAGTTTTTGTAGAGAATAATTCACAAAGACGCCTTGCAAAAAACAATACTCCAACTCCTTATGAACTCGATTAACATGAGAGTTTTATCTATAATTGCTACAGCTGTTCAGGACAGAGATCACAAATTCTTGACAAAAGCAGTTGAAGAAGCTTACAGAGGTGTAGATAATGGAGATGGAGGTCCATTTGGGGCTGTTGTTGTATGCAACGATGAAGTGATAGTAAGTTGTCACAATATGGTCATGAAACACACAGACCCTACTGCTCATGCTGAGGTTACAGCAATAAGAGAGGTTAGATTCCAGCCTCGTGCTCACATGCTTTAAGCCAACAATCTTCCTTTATTCAAGTGGATGTTTGTGATGGATTTGAAAGTGATATGTCTCAACTTCTATGTTGGACAGGCCTTGTCAGTTATCATGTCCTAACTTGATTAGTCTGTTCGTGCTATGCATTCTGGCTTCTCATGATTCTCATGACTTTTCAGGCTTGCAAAAAGCTCAACAAGATAGAGCTTGCGGACTGCGAGATATATGCTTCCTGTGAACCATGTCCAATGTGCTTTGGTGCTATCCATCTTTCCAGAATCAAGGTTAGTGCTAATTACTTTTTCTCTGAGTTCATCTGTCCAGACCTTGCCTCTGTTTTCTGCTAAGGCAATACTATCCTATTTCATCACATCCAGAGGTTGGTGTATGGAGCCAAAGCCGAAGCTGCCATAGCCATTGGATTCGATGACTTCATTGCAGATGCCTTGAGAGGCACTGGGTTTTACCAGAAGGCTAACTTGGAAATTAAAAAAGCTGATGGTAACGGGGCTTTAATTGCAGAGCAGGTCTTTGAGAAAACGAAGGCCAAATTCCAAATGTACTGAAGAATATTCTTATCTTTATTCAGCTGTGTAATTGGTTTAACTTGTTCAGAACCAAAACTTTCGCATTTAATTTGTACAAAACAATTCTAATTGTTTCCTGATTCAGTCTTTGAAATTTAAGATGATGGTTTCGTTCATTTTGTTGACAAAATTATGCTTGTGCCTGGCACCATATTCGTAGAGACTAGAGAGTGATAGATTTGTGTCTAAATCCATGTTTCATATTGTCTAAATTCCGTGACTAGCTCGATGGGAAGTTGAATATGGAGCCTGGGATGGAGGGATACTTGCTATCTAGTTATTAAAATGAGGGTGGCAATTAGGAGAAATTAAATACTACATCTACATAAGATCTGCTTTCTGCTCATCTTTATTATGCTCATTAAAAGGATAAACAGAAGCATGAGCCTATGTACAATAAAAGTGGATAGAAAGAACATATATTTTATCAACAAAGCAACTTTACAAATATCCAAGATAAGTTTGAAATGCCTGAAGTTCCAAGCCCTTTGGAAGTAGCATAGAAGCTGAGCGACATATGTCAGTCTGAGTTTTGAGGATGTCTGTTTTATGTCAGCTTCAACAGACCAGGCTCGTGTTTGTGTTCGATTTTACTGAGCTCTTGGGGAGCGGGGCACTGAGATTCTTGACCAATGGGATCAAGGACTGGACTACGTCAGTCATTAAAGGCCTGTAGTCTGCTTCAGATTGTACGCACATAGCGGCAATCGCAGCTATCTGCAGTTCATAAAAGATGCGGATTAGACAAAAAGTGGGAAACCAACTGCCTGATGGTCAGTGAATCTGTCTATAGGCTGTCCAAATTCTTACTTGAATGAGATCCTTCTTGACATACTGGCCTTGTAGAGTTGGATCAACCATTTCCATCACTTTATCTCTGTTTGTTAGATGCGGCAGAGCCTGAGGATTCACATTAAAAAACGTTAAGAGGGATGTGGCAAAATTATCATTTCCTAGCTGAGGGCTAGCGGTATGCTAGTTCCAACACTGCCCATGAAGGATCTTGCAGTTAAGCCGGACATATTCTGTAGTGCAGTGTGGTACCAGATTACATGATGCTCCATCATGGATTTCCCACTAAATTGACCTCATTATATGTTTAAGAGATGAGATGACATTTCAATGACAGGTGACTGAAGAGAGAATTTTCAAGAATACTGACCCATACACTCAGGACATGCTCCCCTGGAGGCCGATTGCTATCAATTGGTAAGCGTCCAGTCAAAAGCTCTAGAAGAATCACACCATAGCTGTACACATCCGATTTTGTAGAAAGTTTTCCTGTTGCTACATACCTGCATTGAATATTGATTAGATTGCCATATTCTGCTACATGATATTGAAAGGGGATATTTAGCTGGATTGAGTTCATGAATATGTAGATATGAAGCTCTATATGGGACTCACTCAGGGGACATATAGCCGGTGCTTCCCAAGACTCGTGTCGAAATCAGAGCATGGAGCTTGTCTGAACCAGTTTTGGCCAACCCAAAACCAGACAATTTGGCTCTGAAATTCTGGTCCAAGAGAATGCTGTTACAGTTAAGATTACGGTGAATGACCGGTGGTGTTGTGTGTTCATGTAGATATTCCAACGCCCTGGCACAGTCGAGTGCTATCTTCCAGCGAACCCCCCAGTTCAACGTTCGGTTCTGATGGAGGTGGTTGTATAGGGTACCATTTGACATGAACTCAAATATAAGTATTCTGTGGTTTTCATCTGCACAGTATCCCAACAGTTGAGATATGTACTGTGACCTTAGCTGGCTGAGTAGATCCACCTGCAGATGTCAGATGAAAATGATTAGAGCACAGTTTCATTAACTGTCTTTTCTTCCTGTAGCAACACACACACTACAGTACCCAATTAATTGGCTTGTGACATGGGATTTTGGCTTTAGTTGCATGTAAGACATCACTGTTTAAATTACAGCTATTAAATCCAATGTGACGAGAAACTAGGCCTTGAAGTGTGAATCCAAAAGCCGACCAACCTGTGATCGAAAAGCACGCTCCCAGTGGCTACCGTGTCTCTGCAACGTCTCAACAGCCACCACAGTCCCATCGGTAAGGACTCCCCGATACACTCCATTGGCAATCAAGTTACCGTCAGCGAACTTATCCGTGGCTGCCTCCACTTCCTTCAAGGTAAACACTTGCACTCCTCTCAATTTACGGTCCACATTGCTCCCGTACCTGCATCCGCCCCTGCTCGATTCAGCATTGCTCGGAGTGATGTTTATCGTGCTGTGAGACGTGAACATGCAGTTACTATTGTTGATGATGTTCTTTTCGCCCTGAGAATACCTCAGCCGCCTCAGCATTGCGATTAGTATAAGTATCGCGAGGAGCAATACGAAGATGATGACTGAGACGACGAGTATGATGAGGGTAGTAGCAGGGAGAAGCTCATGGTGGTGGGCCTGGTGGCGGCTAGTCGTCGTCATTGTATGATTTTCAGCGGGAGGCGAAGAGACGACGATAGGTTCGTTCTCGTATATTTCGGTCCGGTTTAAGGAGAGGTAGGAAGGAAGAGGTGCAGGAGTATGGGCAGAGAAATGATGATGAGGGAATATGGGTGTGGGCACTGTTGTTGTTGTCTCGTGATCGATTAAAATGGATAGTCGTACCAGATTTGTCTGGTTTTTTGTATGGTGTAGAGGTGAGGTCATTTTCTTGGCGTTGTAAAAGTTTGGAGTTTTTTTATAAGTGTTGGTTTTTTGTTGGTAGACTTGCAGTAATCCACCATACCACTTGATGAAATGTAGCATTGTCTTATTGGTGATAATGGAGAAATGTCAGTGTCGAGTATTTCGGGCTATGAAGATGCTAAAGAGACTTGATAGGCTAGGCCTATTCGTTAAGGATAATTTACAGAAACAAACACAATATTGTCACGTTTAGATTTCACGTGATCATACAGTTTAGATTATTAGATATAGTGCAGCAATTTGTGTGAAGCTATAAGCATAGGGGGTTCAACTTCAATCTTATCTTACATGACATAAAGCTGCTACATTTTTGGTAAGTTTTAGGGAAGTTCATGTTTATGTGTGTGCAAATCGAGTCATGAATCTTACCATTACATATGCCCTTATATCATTATATCAAATGGCTACTACTATTATGTTACAATAAGGGAGGATTAATGATATGAAATTATGAAATTTTATAATCAGAAAGTTGATTTAAAATGAACTACAAGAAAAAAAACACTTGTGGCACAAATTATAATAGTATTTTTTATTGTAAAAAGTTTTTTAATGGGGTGAAGCATAAAGTTCTATTTCTCAAGTTTTGTGCACAAAGTATCATGTTAGATGCATCCAAATTATCTATTTTCGAAATAGTATGGGTCTTCTCAATCACTCAAGTCAGTTTTCATGAGCAAATTATCTTTCTTTTCCAATCTATTTAGAGACCTTTCAATTATCTTCTTATTCTTGTCTTCTTAAAAAATATTTGTTTCATTATAGCATCAAATCTCCAAACCTAGGCACCAAATTCATCTCGCATAACACTGGAGTTAGGGCCGATATCACATTTTCGATCAACATTCAACTTCACCTGATAATTTAGTGGGTATTTCTACTTTTTAATTGCAACAACCATGATTTTGGTTGGATTCATTTTAATTAAATCTCACTAATGTTTAATTTTTTAAAAGTCTATCTTATCGTGAAATAGGTAAATTACAATTTAACATTCATTCTTCTTCGTAGGAAAAATAAAGATCAAAGTAGACTGCAACAAAAGAAAACGATTAGTCAATGGACCGTAGAGTTATAGTGAAATAATGATCTTAACTAATTTTCCGATTGTTTTGCTACACTCTACATGTTTGAATTGAGTTTTTATGCACTAAAAATTACAATTGAAATTGAGAAAGTTCAATTCAAACGTGCAGTGAATCCGAATGTGTCACACATCTATCATTGGCAAGCTCTAAACGATGCTGCACATTCCACAAAACTTCAAAAGAATCGACCCATAGACAGAGTCACTGTGCCTGGCCGACATGAATCAGAGTGACACAGAGAGAGCGATTTAGATTTTAACAGAGTATCCGGAAACGTGCAATCACAATTCACAACAAAAACACCTTTTTCTCACAAAAAGAGAAGCGTAATCACCAAACAGCCAATACAATAATTTCCAGAATTCCAGATTTTGACTTAAAAAAGAAGAAGATCAGATCATCAATTCATCATCAACACCAGTCAGTCCATCACTGATTGAATCTCCACTCAACTGAATCAACTCACCTGAATATACTATGCCGATCTCGACTCCGATGCATCTACTACTCACAATCAATCGGCACCAATGAACTAATGGCATGGCCTTCAAATCCACCGCATCAATCACTCTAACCCTCCTCACCACACTCCTCCTCTCCTTCCTCCACCACAACAACCACCACTCTCCACCTTCTCTCCGCCGCACTCTCACATCCTCCACACCCAATTGCACCCTACTCAATGGCAGCACCGGCCTATTCAACTACACTTCCTTTCACACCTGCCTCTTCAACTCCAACCCTCACCTCTCCATCCCCTTCCTCACCCTCCTTCTCCTTCTCCACTTCTACATTCTCGTCAAAACCGCCCAATCTCGCTTCTCACCTGTCGTGACCAAAATCGCCACTCATCTCAACCTCTCGCCTTCCATGGGAGCTGTGACGTTGCTGGCTCTTGGGAACGGGGCGCCTGACGTGTTTTCGTCGGTGGCGGCGGTTGGTGGGGGGCAGGCGAGGACGGGGTTCGGGGCGATTTTGTCGGCGGGGGCGTTTGTTTCGGCGTTGGTGGTGGGTTTTGTGGCGATTTACGCGGCGCCGTTCGCGGTTGATCCAGGATCGTTTGTGAGGGATGTGTTGTTTTACTTGACTGCTGCGTTGTTTTTGTTTTATGTTTATTTGAGTGCGGAGATTTATCTGTGGCAGGCGGTTGGGTTTGTTGGGTTTTATTTGTTCTTTATTGGGATTGTGTTCTGGATGGATTATGGGTATAAAGATGCTAGTAGGAAGGATGGCAGCAGCAGCAGTAGTAGTAGTAGTAGTAATAAGGGTAGGGATGTGAAGATGCATATGGAAGACGAATTGGATTGTGAATCTGGTGGATTTACGGGACGTTTGGGAGTTGAGAAAAGTTCGGCGAGGAATGGGTTCATCAATGTCTATCGGAAGGTATGTGGTATGGAGTGAAAATCTTAGAATTTGTTTGCCATAGTTGATCATTTTTCGTAGAAGCAGAGAACAACTGTTTTCGTAGCTTTTTTAAGGCTGGTTAATGATTATTCATAGGAGATATAGGAAATGCCAGTTTGCACAACAACTTAATATGCTATTAGACAGCTTAAATGAAGCTAAAATAAGCTGTTTTAAAGATTGAGGTGATTTGGAGGATCATTTATTGTTTATTTGCTTTTAAGTTTGAACAACCAGAAGCATTTGCAAATTGACAATTAGCCGTGCTTAGAAATTTTGTTTATTCCTCATTTGAGTTATATTAACTGTGAAGCCTCTGTGTTTGCTTTGGGAGTTTTGCTAATTCTTAGTTATATACACTATAATGGCATGCTACTAGTCTAGCAACTGTTGAAGTATCCACTACTTAGTCTACTTTAGTTACTCATTGCGCAATGAAGAGTTAAGTATAACACATTAGACCTGTATTTATTGAGAATAGCTCAATAACTGAGTTTATTTAGAATTCTTGAACTATAGTTTCACGAATTCACGGTATTATTTACCTTGCATTGTTCACAATTTAAGGTGCGACTTTATTTCTCTGTAGTCTGTACTGATGATTTCTGTATTGGATAAAGCACAAGATTAGCATTTCTCCAGATGTTTGAATCTTGGAAATCACTATGGTGACTTTTCAGTTATCTGTCTATGTCTAGGCAAACTTGATATATGATGCGATTACTTATTGTGGAGTTGCAATATCTTTCCAGATTAATCTGTTTTTTACTTTCTTACATTCAATCTTATTCAACAAATAGGATTAGGAGCTACCTACATTTACATTCATGTACCCAATTGGTTTTTTGGTTTTCTTCTCTGTATGTGTAGGGTGTAAGGATTTCTGACGCAGTGTGATGGATAGTATAAATTACACTAAATATGTCTTTCCTACCTGCGACCTAGGCTAGTTTATTTGTGAGGTTAAATAATTCAATTAAGGAAATAATGTTAGATAGACTGTTTATAATGGAATGAAGCAAATATTTGAACCAAGGAAATAAGTTTACTTAAATAAGGCTTCTCTCCACTGCAACACGATTTCATTATATACACCTATTGGGAGGGTATCCCGCAGCTTATGATTACATTAGCTGTTCACAGTGCTTCTCTTTGGTGAATTTTAAGCAAGGCAGCTTTTATATATAGAAGTATTTCTTGCTTTTGCACAATCCATGTAAATTTGCTCAGGTGATGCTCCCTGTTCCATAAGATTTGGGGCTGCTAAAGATGTATGTCTTGCCGACTTTGTTTCCGTCTCAACTGAACATGTTTTTGTACTTCTTTTTGAACATGTCTTTCACAGAAGTGTTAAAATTTTCCAACCTATTACACCAACGGAAGTCAAAAGACTCAAAATCATGCTGCAGATTTGTCCCGTAGTTTTGAAAAAGAATTAATTATAATATCAGTTTTTCTTTATATTTTCAAAATTCTATTATTCTCAACTCTTAACAAGAAGTCCAGTTTCTGGGCATAAAGTGAAGCCTATTGCTTTGCTCTATTTATTGAAATGTTACAAGTTAAGCTTAGAAGTTAATTTGTGGAAGATTCTGAAGTTATTCTCATTAATATTTTTCTAGTTACTTCCAGAATCCAGGAGATGCCAGTAAACTGGATTTTTAATTTATAACTATGTTGTTCCGAGCCTGAGTGAATTGGAAGAACATTTCTGACTTGAGTACAAAAGTTGCTCCTCCACTGTTGTATGATATCCATGTTTCCACGTTATGCATATGTTATGGTCGGTGAATTTGGAGAAAACAGAAAGTGCTGCTCTAGTATTAAATGATATGAATTTTACTTGTAGCACTCTATTGGGCAACTAGTAAACAACTCTTGCACAAATCTGTTAGAATGAAGGACAAGTTTGCAATTGACTAAATGTTCAGCCATGATAAGTGAGTGATTAATGAAATGGAAAACGACACCTATCATGATCTTTTGAGTATTTTTTTTTTCCCATTCCGCTGTGAGAGAATTTTCTTTTTCTTTTTATTCTACGTACTCTTGTATGTAATTTGTGAAGTTGTGATCCATGCATTGTGTCGATTAAAGTATTTTATCATCAAGCTTTGTTAAGAGCAATGTACGTATTATTTGACTTTGACTGGAATTTCTTTTTTTCTCCAGTTATCTCAGACATGGGAAGTTCCAGTTGCCTTACTTCTAAACCTCACAGTTCCTCAATCTTCACCGTCAGAGTGGAATAGATTCTATCAATCTGCCAACATTGCTCTTTGCCCGCTTGCCCTTTTATACTCCTGCAAATCATTTATGCCTTTAGACCATCCAATTAAATTTATTCTGCCACACACCCATTTACCTCTTTGGTTTGTAGTACTCTTGGGAAGCTTCTCGTTAGCTGTTCTCCACTATATTGTAGAAAAAGAACCCCCTAAAACTGAGCAAATCCATGCAGCTGTTATTGCATTTGTCATGAGTGTCTTCTGGATTTCCACAGTAGCTGGTGAACTGTTAAACAACCTTGCTGCTCTTGGTGTACTATTAGAACTGCCTTCGTCACTTCTTGGATTAACAGTCCTTGCATGGGGAAATTCTATCGGTGATCTTGTGGCTGATGTGGCTGTTGCTAAAGCAGGGCAACCCGCCATGGCCATGGCAGGTTGTTTTGCAGGGCCTATGTTCAACATGCTTTTTGGACTTGGAACAGCTTTAGTGATACAGACGGCTGAAGTTTTCCCAGAAGCTTACGAGCTTCATTTCCACACGAGTATTGTTGTTGCATTTGTTTTCTTAATTCTGAGCTTGATGGGATCTTTGTTAGTTGTGATATGGAACAGATTTAGAGTGCCCAGGTTCTGGGGTTTCTGCCTTGTTGGACTTTACATTGTTTTCATGGCAGTAAGTTTAATTATAGCTAAATTCTCCTAATTTTTATAAAGGGGAATTCTGCTGCCATATATATGCCTCTTACATGTTAAAAATAATGTTCCACGTACGTGATAGCAGGTTTCGTATTTAGAATTATGTAAGAACTTCCATGATCTGTCTAGGTTCAAGTAACTAGGAGCTCTATGCACATGAGTGGGGGTGTAACCTGCCGCTGGGCTCTTCATTGACTATTTAAATGGAGCTAATATTTTGCTTTAGAAATAATCTATTTATGTATTTTGGTGAAACTTACGGCGGCAAAGGAACCTTCAAATTTAGAATATTGTGTAGCTTACTGGTTTTTTCTTTCATACAATATGTTATAGTGACTTTGATGCATGAGTGTGTTGTATCGTGTAAACTATGGTAATAAGTCATCGGAAAAATGAATTCTTGATTACCATTATCCACCACTTGTCTCTTCGAATTCATAGTATCAAATCCTTGGCATACAGCTGTAGAAGCATCAAATCTTTGCATACAGCTCTGCAGATCTTATTCAAGTAGTAAGCATTTTATAACCATCCGAACATATTATATCCAGTTCTTATTATCATTCCGACCTCATGTAAATTTTACTTCAATTTACTTGATATTATCACCCTAAACTAGTCTCTTAGGTGAGGAGTATACCATAATAATCTTTTACCTTGTAGTACATATGATACTACGGCTTTAAATATACTTGGTGAATTAGCAGATGCTTCTCTCATTGTATTGCAAGCATAGGAAATGCAAATCTCAAAGTATTACCAATTACATATATCTTATGCTTTTTGTATACCAACCAGTCAGGCACATTTTATATATGAGATCTAAGCATCTGCAATTTCAGAAAGAATGAATTCGAGTTTCTTTGATCACTATATTGAGTTTGAATATTGTGATTATGAACGGTTTCTTCAAATTGGACGAATTAACAGGGTAAACTTGAAATCTTTAGCCAACAACAAGACAGGTATCAATGCGACTACTGTAATGTTGTTGGTGCAGACAGAACTGTATGGGCTTCGAATTTACACTTAAACAGTTCAACTTTACCCTCAGCTTTATGAAGTTTAGGGCTCCAGGGAGATTGAATTGTAAAACATAGCATCCCAGGTCCACAAGACCACAACTTACAGGTAAAAAATTTGAAACTAAAATCTTCATAGTCAACTGCACGAGACTTCATGAACTTTCCATGTGAACACATTCAAGGCACTTGCTAAACGATAAACAGGTCATGATTCAAAACTCCAGCTTTACTGCTGCCATTACCACCATTAAAACTGAAAAAAGGATATGTGAACGGAGTGGAAAATATGATTATGCCATTCTACCAATAACGATGTGTGTACCAAGTTAATAATACCATCCTAATATAATACAGCAGGAGATACAAATGTATCATGTATCTGGGCAATTCAAGCAGAGAGGAATGCAACAATTGAAAACCTACGCAAATTTCTGGGCGAGGAGGCTGCTGGTTGATTGGACATGAGACTAATCATCATGAACAAAACAACCGTTGATTGACAAGAACATTCATAAAAAAAAAAAAAGAGAGAGAGAAAGATCAGAACATAGATAACTCAATCCGGCAGGGCAGGGGGTTGAGAAGTTATACTATACATAACTTCAGGGGTGAGTTCAACTTTCATTCCTGAAATTTATATTGAGTCCATTAATGGACATAGCAGTGGTCCCTAAACTATTGGAATCAGCTCCAGTACAGGTTATGGAATATAGAGTGGAAGCGGTCTTTATTGGCTTACAGGCTCTCTTATCTTGCAAAATGCTATCCAGCCATTTAATTTAGACTGTGATGGCTTGGGCTCAGTAGTTGCTGATATTAACAAGAATGGCAAAGCAGCTAACAGAGACCATGTGGCAGTTCTAACACAAAAATGTCGGGAACTAGAAAGCATCAGTCAAAGGTGTCCGGGCTCAGTGTACAAAATGAAACTAGCAGCTAATTCTCTTGGAAATAGAAACAAGGGAAGTGAAGTGCCAAGCCCTTGTTTGGAGAAAGAAACTCTTACAGGCCTATCATATGACACAGTTTAGAGAAATCGTTAGTACGATGAAGATTAGTTTCTTCAACGATGTTTACAATCCTCTTTGTAACTAGCAAATTATGCTAGAGTCCCGCCCGAAACTCTACAGACTACAATCTTCTCTTTTAGATCGCGAAGTTTTATTTTTTGAGGAGATTAGATTGTGAAGTTGATAACATGGAAAGGAACACACGTGCTATGAGCTTAATATGTCCTGAACTGATAGAATTACTAGCAAAGAGTTCAGCCAACTGATGAGGAAGTATAAAAAAGAAACAGTTCAGCCCGTGCACGTAATAGCAGAAATTTATTTAGGTAAGCCACTCACATTAACTTAATTATTCAACTACATACACAGCTATATAAATCCAGTCATATAACTTAATTACAATCATCATCAACTCAAGTTTATATAATATCATGATCACTGATCTTCAACTTCAAACCTAAGCAAAATTAACTAACTTATGGTTCTGTAGTGAAGGTCAAACACTTATCCAGAAACATGCTCTATGAGACCATGCTCCGGATTGCAGAATAAATAACAGGGGATCCATACGCAAAACACCAGTCATCAATATCAATGTACATGTCAAAGTTCCCTGCACAATCGTCACGATTGAAACAAAACAAGCAGGACCATTATAGGGCTCAACAGTCACATCTCAATTATTCACCAGCCAAATTATAACCAGAGCAGTTTGAGATCCATCAAAAACCATCTAACAAATCTACAAGACCTAATGAACCAAAAGAAAAACAATGGTAAATTATACTTACTGCCAGCAGAACCAGTGAATCAATTGTTCTCCATTGACCTAAGCTCCTTCAACTTCTCATTGATCTCGTCCTGCATCAACTCTAACCGCTTCGAGAACACCTCCAACTCCAATATCTGCTGCTTCCTCCACCTGTTATCCGCCAACTTATCCGCACTCATCGCTCCAGCAAAACCCAACGGTATCGGACTCAAAAACAAACTCGACCCCTGCCCATAACTCGAACCATTCCCATTCAAATTCGCCGAATTACCCAACAATTCCTTCAAAATCGGCGACAAACAGCTCTTCACCGTCTCCTCGATCACACCAGAAATCGACCCCGTTATTGACGCACTCACCGGCGTCACTGCCTCCGCCTGCTGATTATTCATCATAGCACTGTTCACCGGCACCTGTTTATCCTCCATTTTGACAGATCCAACCCGATTCCTCTTCCTCGGGCGAGGAAACTTGCTGTTCATATCAAAATCATTCGTGTACGGACTCTGGCAATCAGGATTGCTCGGGTCAACATCCTCCTCATCGATCGGAGGCGTTCTAAACGCCATCCCCGATCCGTTCACAGAATTCGGCACAATCGGAGCCGTATTCCCCCAAATCTTGGCCGAAATCTCAAAAGTCGCCTGATCATGAGGCGATTTGAACACATACTCCTTCCCAGTCCCAAACTTGTTCATCACATTCCGGTACTTCTTCTTCAACCTCCTCAACTTCTCCACGAGCTGATTCTTATTGAAATCGAGCTGGAACTTACTCCTGATCTGATCATAAAACGCC
Source organism: Plantago elongata (assembly GCA_036897095.1). NCBI lineage: Eukaryota > Viridiplantae > Streptophyta > Magnoliopsida > Lamiales > Plantaginaceae > Plantago > Plantago elongata. The sequence continues at coordinate 18,183 of JAYMSP010002500.1, forward strand.
GAGGTGTCATGATGGTGATGATGAGACGAATTGTGATGCGTACCATTAGCAGCGCGATTACTGTTGTAATCGAGAAACCCTTGCAGGAGCTCAATTTCGTCCTCATCGGTCCAGAGTCGCTGGAAAAGCTTCCGAGACTCGTCGAGCTGAGCAGGAGGCTTCTTGGCGACGATGATCTCCTGGACCTGCTGAGGAGGGAGGTGGAGATCTGAGACGCCGGGGACGGCGATCGTGACGGCGGCAGCCGCGGCGGCGGCGGCGGAGGAGGCGGAGTCGTTGTCGGAGTCGCCGACGACGTCGTCGTCGTCGAGGAGATCTTCGTCTTCGGTGAAGATGAGGTTGTTAGTGGGGGTCTGAGACGCCATTTTTTAGTAGTTTTTGGAATAAAAAAATAATTAATATAAAATTTTGGGTTGGAAAAGAAAAAGGGAATGGGGTTGAAGAAGGGTAGGGAGAGAGTGGTTTGGTTAAAGGAGGGTTAGTTAGGTTTGTGGTTGGGTAGTGCTATTGATTCCGCAGATTAGTATTCATTTGGGGAAAATTATGCGCCTAACGATCAATTCACCCTTGTTTATTTCGATTTCCAGGAGAAGGACTTGATCAATTCATTAGTTCAACTCAACCGCTCATGTTTGTTAGGCTTTCTAGAAGACTAGAACAAACAAGTAAACAACTTCATCCAATGCGCTTCTTCTTTATTTCTCGATAAAAAGAGTCTAATTTCTTATGTTGGCCTCGAATGGTAATCTCACTAGACACGAATTATAGTCTAATTCGAGCTCGTTATCCATACATAGACGCACGTTCTTTAAAGATTTATTAGAGTCTTTCCAATAATAATCGAGTTTAACTTTATTCAGTTCAATAAGCTTATATAATTTTTAATGAGTTTTATATGGACTTCAACATTTTTATTAAATGAGTTAAGTTATAGTCTTAACAAATCACGTCGGTTGGAGTCCTTGATAAAACTTAATTAATGTTTTGATACCACATGCGGCTGGTGTGGGTAACTGGATCTTTCTTCTTTCATTTTAATGGAAGTCATAAATCACGATGGATTCTTTATTGGAAGGTAGTTTTTTCAGGTGGAACTATCAAATCTTAGGAGACTTAACAATTGAACGTGTTTCCTCGAACTGACCTTATGCTACAAGGCCCAATGCTTGTCTTCAATTCGCTTTCAATATCGCAAGCGCAAAGCTTGTCTTCCACTTCCCATGCTTATCTTGTTTAACTCGTAAATATTTTGATTCATTAAGCTCGGTATGATTTAAGGGATTCGAGGGGAAAGGAAAATAAATTAAAAACGAGTGTAATTTCTCCTGTTTATTTTGATGGAAAATAAAAATAGTGGAAGGGAAAATGTAGGAAATTAAGTTATTGTCTCTTTATAATTTTGCTTACATAAACTAATATTTATTGAGAAAATATATTTAATCTAAATAATAATAATAATAATAATATAGAAGTGTCTTCTAAATATGTATACCCTAGAATAACATAATTGAGATATTTATTAAAATACTCTAGCTAAAGAAGGCATAATAATTATAATAATAATAATAATAATAATAATAATAATAATAATTGCATTATACCATTGAATGGGTGTCCCGGAATACTTGTTTTTACATAATGCCATATCAATTTTTAAGATATAAAAATTAGCAGTCTAAGTAGTACTTGAGCTTCGATATTTGACATAGACTTATAGATCTAGTGAACGATGTACTAACTGCTTTATTTTAGAATAATCGAGAGAATTAACCTTAAGTTATGACAACAACTAGATAGTGTTTTTTATTTTAATTTATTTTTGTTCATCTATAAAATAAAATGCAGATTCACTAATAACTTTAGTTATGAACACAACCCCACACATAATGTACCAATTGAAATACACATATAAGTGTGAAATTAAACCAAAATCCATTATGGTTGATTTCTAACAAGAATCTAAATAAAATATAAATGTGAGCTGATATGCGTATAGATCATTTATTTAATGTAACTAAATCACACATTAAATTCATCCCTAACTTATAGATTTACATTGTCAATATTTCAACCCACACAATCTTTCGTACTTACCAAGTATCATGATAAATTAATTACCATAAACAAATTAATAAGTTACCTTTATCTTCCCATGATTTTCTACTTACAGTGCCGAATTTAATATACTATTAAAACTATTGAACTCGTCATGGTTCAACTTACGCAATTTTTACCTTTGACTAAGAAAATGAGAAATTGAGTAATTTACAATCAAATGGTGTTGCCTTATTTCCGTAATTTCCAAAGTGCGTATGAGACTTGAATTGTCTGTCATTCCACGTAATTAGACAATTTACACTACTTACTAAAATTGATTACAATAAAATTCACAATTCTACATATTTTATCCGCACAGTATTTTAAGTAGGTAGTGATTAATATGACTTACGATATATATAAAAAAAAAAAGGTCAACTTAGGCTTCCTAGAAGACTAGAAGGAGGATACCATCCCATGTGTACCTTGTTTAATGAGTTGATATCCTCATGTCCCCAAATAGGATCTCGCCTACTTGATATAAAGATAGTTCAATTCGAGATTGTTATTCATACATACACGCATACTTTTTAATGATGTATTCAAGTCTTTCTAGCAATAATCAAGTTGAGCTTTATTCAGTTCAATAAACATAAATAATTTTTAATGAGTTTCTTATAGACTTCTACACCTTTATCAAATGAGTTAAGCTCTAGTCATAACAAATCAAGTCGGGTGGAGTCCTTGATAAAACTAAATTGATGTTGTGGTACCACATGCGACTTGTGTGGGTGACTTTTCTTTCTTCTTTCATTTTAATAGAAGTCATAAATCACGGTGGATTTTTTATTGGAAGGTAGTTTTTCATGTAGAATTATCAAATATTAGGAGACTTTACAGTTGTAATTAACCTTGTGCTACCAGACCTAAGGCTTGCCTTCAATTTGTTTTCCAATATCTCAAGCGCAAAGCTTGTCTTACACATCCCATGTATATCTTGTTTAACAAGTTTCCATTCATTAAGATCAACTGAGTTTTATTTAAGCTGAAGTTCACCTACTTGTTGACATAAAGAGTCTACTTTTTCAATTTTGAGTTTATTTCGTAATCTCACTAATCCGCATTCTAGTTTTTCGAACTCGATATCCATACATATACATATACATATACATATACATCTGAAAGTGCACATCGAGTCTAACCGGCCATAATCGAGTTGAGCTTTACTCAGTTCAGTATGCAAACTGATCTTACCATGAGTTTCAAATGGACTTGAACATTTTCTATGTGTTTTACTTTTGCCGAGTGATCAATATTCCTTAATAGCATTTTAGGGCACCCAACTTAATCTTACTCGAATTATATGACTCGATATACATAAATCCCTCTGTCATATTAAGGAATTCAACTAAACATACATCCCCACAACAGCTCATACCTTCCTCGCATGATCACATCCTATCAAAACTGTTAGGAATATATGTTCGTATTTTTTGATCAGACACCATATGACTTATCTTTAGTACATAAAGGTGACATGTACACTTGGTTCACTTGAACATTGTAAAATAGTATATCACTTAGTATGTTAGTTTAGTTAAACTTGTAATATGATTATTAGGTCTCTAAATGTATTTTTATATTTTTGAGAAGACCATGAAGAAGGATCTTAGCAATGGAGTTCAATCGAAGATATGAAGACTGAAGATTGCACAAGTTTGATGAAGACATGAGGATTAGTCTCCTCAGATAGACTATGTTCAGAAAAGCATATTGTATAAGTGCATTTGGCACGTTACATGCCTCTGAATATATGACATCACCGAGTTAAGGAGCATGCTAGCTTTCAGAAAGGTTCATGTGTCCGTTGAGACTACAAGACAAGAAATAGTACAGTGTATTAATTACACCGACTGAAAAGTCGATCAAGCAAGCACTCTATGAAAAATGAGAAAGTGACTTATGTGTACTTATTTCAATATATCAACGGATTGAATTTTGAAAAGGTATAACGGATACTATTCAAAAGACTCTCAAATTCATCTATAAATATCAACACTTAGAAGCTGATAAATACACACACGAACTATGCTCATATTTTCATATCAAGCAATTATTCTCTCAAGCATCATAATACAGTTCTCCAAGCTCACTATTACGACTATACAACTCGAAGAATTATTAGTAGTTCTAGGTGTCCTGAACCTTAACAAGAGCTTGATTATTTGTGAAAGAGTTGAACACTTAGACACCTTTATGAAGTTCATTCTCCATAACGGATATCAACACTAGATCAGCAAGGAGAATCCTACAATATATTGAACAAGTATATTAAGTAGTATTATCTCTTTTAGCTCTATGTTATAATAGCTGAAAAGTTAGCCTGATAACCATCATATAACCAACACCATCAAGGCGTGGAGTACATGAAGTACTTGGTTTGGGAAATCAATAAAAAGCTCCAAGGTTATCTTGAGTACATGAAGTACTTGGATTTATAAGCTAGGGAACAACTCAGGGGGAACATCTGGTTGGGAACCATTTGTTTGTAGGGATCTTAGAATATGATACATTGTAAAGAGAACTCAATTATATATTCTAGTGAATTCCAGGTCTCAGAAAAGCCGAAGTGGACTAGTTGGATGATTATGCCACCTCCATATACCACTATAAGTTGTTGTGTTATTTACTTATTGTATTTACATTCCAGCATAACACTCACACACATTATTACTACAAAGCACATTCACGTTTATCTATCGCATGAAGTCTTCCGCTCTTTGCAGGTTTATGAGAAAGACTGTTTATCGACGAAAGTTTGAAAAGACTATTCACCCTCCCCTCTAGTCTTTTCCTTTGCCGCTATTTAGACCAACAAAAACTCATGGACTCGTACACTTAAATAGACAACAAATTTACACATGACATAATCATTTATCTCTCAAACCATCCTGATTAGTTGGAGGCTTGGAGCTATCACTCATAAAAACTAACTTTAGTTATGAACACAACCCCGCCCGCATATGATGGACCTATTGAAGTACACATATATAAGTGTGAATTTAAGCCAAAATCCATTTTGGTTGATTTCTAACATAAGGCCATGTTTAACAAAACTATCTGAAAAGGTAGTTGGTAGTTGAATAATTAGTTGGTAGCTGATTATGTAGTCTTTTTTTTCTTTTCAACAAGCTAATTTGGTTAGCTTATCAAACCAGCTAGCTTGTTTGAAAAACTGTGTTTTTATATAACGAGCTTTTTATTAAAAAAAAAAACTCATGGAACTGAAAAACTAGTTGTAAACAAAGTCTAAATCTAAATAAAATATAAATGTGGACTGATATGCATATATATAGACAATTTATTGAATGCAGTTAAATTACACATTAAATTCATCCCTAACTGATAGATTTACACTGTCAGTATTTCAACCCACATAATCCTCCGTACTTATCAAGTATCATGATAAATTAATTACCACAAACAAAATCAATAAGTAACATTTCTCTTCCCACCCTTTTCCACTCGAATTTAATATACTATTCAAATTATTGAAATCGACATGATTCCACTTACGCAATTTACACTACTTACAAAGAAAATGAGAAGAATAGCGAATTCCACAAAACTGACAACCTAAGGGATTAAGGATAAAGTGATGCAAATATTAGGTATAGGAGAACTGTGG
>JAYMSP010002501.1:0-23902 GCA_036897095.1 Plantago elongata
AGTTCTTTTGAATGTTCTTCTCTCCTTTTTGTCACCCGTCTTAAGCTTATTGAAAGCAAGACAATCACGTTTGAAGTGATCGGGCTTTTGACAATATAAGAAGTTCCCCACTTCAACAACTTTAGTACTAACAGCTTTCTGAGTCGGGTTGTTCATAGAGTTATTCATTTGAATGTTCTTATACTGATGATAATTAGGGCCGAGATGCTTTTTCAACTTCTCTTTTGCTTTTCTCCTTTCTCTCCTGAGTAACATATTTTTTCATATCTCTTACTGCAAGAGCATTTTCCTCAAACACTACCTTGGTATCCTTCTTTTCAGAAGTACCTTGGGTAACTAGAGCAACACTCTGTAACTTTTCAGCTACAGCCAAACCTCGTTGGGTTGTCTCATAGTTTACAGTGGCTAAATGAGAAAAGAGTTCCACTAGATTTATTTGGGGCATTCCTTGATTAAAATAGAAGTATTGCGTATGCTCCCAATGTTGGTTCAAACTTCTGATAATGGTTTTCACTTTCTCAGAATTTGAATATCTGTCACTTTCTCCAAGTGCAGCCATATCACTCATGAGAGTTGTAAGCCAAAAACCAAGTTCTTCTAACATTTCAGAGGGACCTTGCTTGAAATTCTGAAATTCCAATTTTAGAACTTCGAACTTATTTTCCTTGGTTTTCTCATTACCGGCACAGATATCTTCTATCAATTTCCAGACTACTCGCCGTTTTTGGACACCAAAGTTTGCACTGTATATGCGCAGGTGTCGAACGAATGATGATGTTACGAGCTTGACCGTCTAGCATGTGTCTCTTGGAATCTTCCGATGTCCATAATTCACGAGGTTTATCTCCGTACTCAACTTGTCCAGTTGCGACACGACCACTATTGCTAGTAGAAGCATAACTAACTTCAGCATCAGTGTTTCTGCGACCGTCAGATACCTCAATCACTTGTTTGAGTTGTCTGATTTTGATTGGCCCTTCTCCGATGATATAAATCATCTCATCACTGATGGATTCAAGATGTAGCATCATGTTGTTCTTCCAATTCTCGTAATTCTCGGGTTTAAGAACCGGGGCATCACTCAGAAACATATATGCACACTTAACACAATTAAAAATATCCTCATAAAGCGACAAAAACTTTACCTATCTGGAGGATCGAGGTTCAGTGCAGAAGGTTGGTAAACCTCCTGCTATGATATCACTTGTTAGTCCAGATAAGGGCAAAGGTAAAAGACTAGAGGGGGGGTGAATAGTCTTTTAAAACAATCGTCGGTAAACAGTATTCCTCAAAAACCTTGGGAGTTTCTGATACTTAGATTCAGAGTGCGGAATACTTTAAGCGATAGATAAACGTTAATGTGCTTTGTAGTAATAATGTATGAGTGTGTGTTGCTAGAATGTAAATGCAGTAATTAAGTAAATAACACAACAACTTATAGTGGTTTCTACAGGTGGAGTAATCCTCTAACTAGTCTACTTCGGCCTTTTTGAGACCTAGAATCCACTAGAACAGACAATTGAGTTCACTTTACAATATATCATGTTCTAAGATCCTTAAAAATAAATGGTTCCCAACCAAATGTTCCCCCTGAGTTTTTCCCTTGTATCTAAAGCCAAGTACTTCATGTACTCAAGATAACCTTAGAGTTTTTCCTTGATTTCCCAAACCAAGTACTTCTTGTACTCCACGCCTTGATGATGTTGGTTATATGATTGATTGTCAGGCTTCTCTTTAAATATCTTTTCAGCTATTTATCCAAAGAGCTAGAGAAGAAATTGCAACTTAATATACTTGTTCAGTATATGGAAGGATTCTCCTTTCTGACCCAAGTATTGATAGTCGTTCTGGAGAATGAACTTCAGAAAGGATGTCTGAGTGTTTAACTCTTTCACAGTTAAGCAAACTCTTGTTAAGGTTCAGGACACTTAGAACTACCAAAGATTCTTCGAGCAATTTGATTGTAAGCTTAGAGAACAGTAGTTAGAAAGCTTGAGACAATACGTGCTTAATATGTATATCGATTCAGTGTTCAAAGCGTAGTTTTCTCAGCTTCTAAGTGTTGATATTTATAGATGAATTTGAGAGTCGTTTGAATAATATCCGTTAGAGCTTCTCAGAATTCAATCCGTTGATATCTTGAATTAAGTACTCAGAAGTCACTATCTCATTTTTCAGAGAGGGCTTTCTGGAATCGACTTTTCAGTCGGTGTAATTAATACACTATACTATTTCTTTGTCCTATAGTCTCAACGAAAACATGTGCCATTATAAAGCTAGCATGCTCCTTGACTCAGAATGACAAATCTTCGGAGAGGTGTAATGTGCAAAGGCACTATACAATGCTTTTTGAATATATCATTTCGGAGGAGAGTAATCCCTTGTGTCTTCATTAAACTCGCGTAATCTTCAAATCATCAATTAAACTCCATTGCTAGGATCGTTCTTCACGGCCATCTTTGAAACATAAAAATTACATTCAGAGACCAAACAAACCTATACAAGTTTAACTAGACTAACATACTAAGTGATTTCCTCTTTACAATGTTCAAGTGAACCGAGAGTACTAGTCACCTTTATGTACTAAAGATATGTTACATGTTTATTGATCAAAAACACTAAAAGATATTCCTAACAATGAAGTTAAATACACATAACAATATAATGAAGACCAAATTGTTTCTTTTCAGAGACAATTGACTACTTGTTTCATAAACTCATGTTCTTGATGTGTAGAGGATGGAGGAACCTCTTCTTCATTCAGAGGGGACAAAGTTTCACCCCCTGGAATGGTGTCTCCATGAAAGCATGTAAGAATGGAAGTTTATGAGTAAGAAGTTAACATTACACAAATGTTCACAAGTTAGATATAAACTACTCTGTTATCCGATTATCTTCAGGCAATTGGGCTTCCATTTCATGGTTTGAAGTTTCTGGTACTTCGCACCTTTCCTCATGTTCTTAATCATGAGTTTCTGTCTCAATTTGAGGAACCTGCTTGGCTGCAGAAATTTCTTCAGCATGTATGGTTGTTGGCATTTGGAATGTGGAGGCAATGTCAGTATCCTCCATCATCCTATCACTTTCCACCAAACCTTCATTTCACGTTGGTGAGTGATAACTCCTTTTGCTGGTGCTTTCTCAGAAACCTAAGCTCGTTTGATCAGAGGAGTTGTCCACCACGAGTCTCCATCCGTGATCTCTTTAGTGTTTCAAGAAGAGAAACATTATCATCAGAGTCATAATTGTCATAACTTGGGACAGACTCGTTGATTGCATTATGGTATTGCACGGAGAGCTCTGAAATTTTGCCTAAGCTGCCTTTTCTTCTTTTAGAGATGGGGTCTCTCTGAACAGGTCTTGGTTGAGGGGCTTCAACCTCATCAACCCTTTCTGAGGGTTGGGTTTTTGAAATAACAACTTTTGCAAGATGTTTCCTTGTAGTTCTCTGATTCTTGGTCCTTAGTTTCTTTGCAACTTGGACCTCAATAGCTTCTCCCTCATAGGCGTCTCCCTGAGAACCGTCTCCCTCAGAAGCGTCTTCGCCTTGTGACACCAACTCTCCCTTGGCAGCCTTCTCGAGAGACTCCTTATATGCATGTTTGTACATGTTTTTAGTCACAAGAATATCTATTTGCTCTTTGAGCACTACTCCATATTTCTCCAGAAGATAGCATATCTTCAGGACATAGTGCACGGTTGCCTTAGTAACAACACAATCTTTGGCTATCTTGGGTTCAAATTCTTTGACCTGATTGATGAACTTGGTGAATGCGTACTTACCCCAATTGAAGAGGTGTTCCTTCTCATTAACCTATTTCTGGAGAATGGCCATCATCATTCAATGCCTCCTTTGTTACCATCGAAGCAACGGTGAAGTATATTGGCCAAGACATTCCAGTGCTCATAAAGATGCCTGGTCCTAATGTCTCCCAGTATGAACAAGGATGGGCAATCTTCGATTTTTTCATTTGCAGCTTCTTCATACAAAATTTTGACACCATCATTCAAAAGTTTGTCTTTGGTATTGATCTCATAAACCTGGCCCCCAATCGGAAGATTTTGCAAAACTTGTCACATTAGGACTATCTCAGTACCTTGGACTTTGGTTTTAATGTACGTTTCTTCAATGCCATTACGAAGCTTTGTGTAGACTTTGGAGCTATTGTAGAACTCCACCATATCTATAGATGACAAGCGGCTTGGGGCAGCAGAAAGGAATTTCTTAATAATGGCTTTCAAGCATCTTCATGACATAATTCCTATATGGGGTTGAGGATATAGCAGTAGTTAAGCACTGAGAATCCATATGTGCTCCCATGTTATTTTGAGGCTGGAAGTATAGTCCTCTTGGTTGAATTTACCCAAGAGACGTTTATTCAACACCTCTAAGTTTCTCTCACTTTGCTTTTCAGCAGAGGAGACGGTCGCAATAGTGTTCTTGGAAGTGGTCTTCTTAGGAGCCATCTCTTATATAGTAGTGAGTGAGAGATTGGAGATTAGTATTTGATCGAGAAGATTAGTCTATCTTTTCAGAAGACTAGGCAAGAACCAAGAGATTTGCAGAAGAATTCTCATAAGAACTTGAAGGTTTTCGCTGTTTTGATGCAAGATAAAATTTTGAATTTGGTAAAAGTGTTTGTCTCTTACCAAAATCCTTTTATATTTATCAGGTAAATAATACCTAGATACAACATACGTATAGAAATTTTGTATGTGTAACTGTCTACATTGCATCGGCATGGTATATGTTTCTACTTTGCATTTAATGCTTAGTGGGCCATGACTGTTTTTCCAACAAGCATTACTTGCCGAGAATCAATCTCATCCCTTGAGATGTCACGTTTATTCATCAAGGGTTATGGTTGAATATCTTTGCAATGATATCAATCAACAAATGTTCCCGTGTCCACTTAATGAATTTTGGCAAAATATATCCATACGTCACTATTCTTGTGTGAGAAAATACAATCTTTGGACTTAATCATTCTGAGAATTGAGTCTTGTCTTATGTTAGTTAGCATGAAAATGGTAACAACACAAAACCCTACACATGTTTGACTCTCATAAATTGTACTCTTGTAGAATTTATGTTCCCCCACACTATGTGACAATACATAAGTCTGAGTTCCCTTCTCAGAACTAATAGGTTGTATACCATTTAGCTTTTCGAGATACCCGTTCCAGAAAAAACAAAAACTTTCTAAGTTCCAATCCTCAGAAACTCCTTTTGCAAATACGTTATCTAAATACGTATTTCAGATTCTTATTTTTTGTTCTTCTTATCTCACTCAAAACTTTAGAGAATCAGAACTTTTCAGTTCTTTGGTAACTCCATTAACCCAAGACTAAGTCTTAAGGTTAAAAACCTACTTTCCTGGAGTGGCTTAGTGAAGATATCTGCAAGCTGATCTTACGTACCAACTTTTAGAATCTCTATATTGCGTTTCTCAACATGGTCTCTGATGAAGTGGTGCCTAACATCAATGTACTTAGTTCTAGCATGGAACTTGGGATTCTGGGTAATCGCAATAGCACTTGTATTGTCACAGAAAATGGGATTTTTCTCTTCATTGAGTCCATAGTTTGTGAGTTGTTGTTGTATCCACAATATTTGAGTAGCACAACACCTAACAACACTATATTCAGCCTATGTGGTAGAAGTAGCAATTGAGATTTGCTTCTTGCTAAACCATGAGGTAAGTCTAGTGCCCAGAAACTGATAAGTTCCAGAAGTACTTTCCCTATCAAGCATTGATCCAACATAGTCAACATCTGAGTAGCCAACCAAACTCAATCCACTTTCTTTAGGATACCACATTCCAACTTCTACAGGACCTTTAACATACCTCAATATCTCCATAGCAATGTTGTAGTGTGATTGTATAGGATTTGTCTGAAATCTAGCACACACACTAACTACATATTGAATACCAGGTGTGCTTGCAATAAGGTAGAGTAGTGAACTTATCTACTTCCTATACTTATGTTCTTCTACACTCTTATCAGATTCAGTATAAGTCATTTTAGTTCATATGCTCACAGGTATCTTAGTATTCTATTCCATCATTGAGTTTCTTGACTTGCAATCCTAGGAAATAGTTCAGTTCTCCCATCATGCTCATCTCAAATTTGCTTTTCATGAGATTTGCAAAGTCATCACAAAGTTGCTTATCTTTAGATCCAAATATAATGTCATCAACATATACTTGAACTAAAAGTAGTTTACCTTCATGATTTAAAGTAAATAAAGTTTTATCAACTTCATTTTTCTTAAAATCACTTTGCAGAAGGTATTTGGCCAAAGTATCATACCATGCTCTTGTAGCCTGTTTCAGTCCATATAGAGCTTTCTGTAACTTATAAACCATTCTACTTTCTGAGGAAACTACAAAGCATGTTGATTGTTCAACATAGTCTTCCTCAGCAAGTTCACCATTTAGAAATTCACTCTTGACATCCATTTTGGTAAACTTTAAAGTCATTATGAGCTGCAATGCTAGAAATAGTCTAATTGCCAATCTTGCAACTGGTGCTTATGACTCATCAAAGTGTAAGCCTTCAGTCTGGGTAAATTCCGTGACAACCAACCTAGCCTTGTTTCTTGTTATTTCACCAGAATCATTCATTTTGTTTCTGAAAACTTAGTTCTAATCACAAATATTCCTTCTACAAATGGAACTAGTTCTCTGATCTCGTTTCTCTCAATTTGATCCAAGTCTTTTTGCATTGTAGAGATCCAGTCTTGATCCTTTAATGGATCTTCAATAGTTTTAGGTTCAATGTTTGAGATACAACATCCAAAGAGAGAATCATCATTTTCAGTGATTGCTCTCCTAGTTCTGACACCTTGATCAATGGGACCAACCACATCCTTTGCAGGATGATCTCTAATCCACTTCCTAATGGGTTTTGAACTAGTAAGGTCACTATCTACTTGATCTGAATGTGAATCACTACGATTATGTCTTGATACTTCTTCAGTATCAGTGATATTTTGTACACTAGAAGTGCGGTAAATATCATACACTTGTTTAGTGTGAGAGATTTATAGAACACGACTTTCAGAAAGATTATTCCTAGAAAGGTTTCTACAATGAATATTCTCAGTTTTCATTTCTAGAATTCTCGTAGAAAATTCTTCATCATGTCTAAGAGTCATTTGGTTGTTACTAGGAACATCATGCTTTTCTTCGCCAGACTCATCCTCTATGTTAAGGACGGAGTTTCTCCTTTCTGAGTGTTCTTCTTCAGAATCCTTAATCATAAGTTCTTTGAACATGTCTGAGAGTTCTTTGTCAAGGGGTATTTTCTTGCTTCCTTCATAGAATACCACATGAACTGATTCTTCAATCTTCTTTGTTCTTTTGTTGTATACTCTTCAGGCTTTACTATTCATAGAATAACCAAGAAATACACCTCCGTCTGCCTTTGGTTGAAATGTTCTCAAATATTCTTTTTTATTGTTAAGAACAAAACATCTACAATCAAACACTTTCAGATGTTTGATACTAGGAGGTCTACCAACCAAAAGCTCATAAGGAGTTTTGTCATGGTGTTTGTTTATCAAGCATCTGTTCTGAGTGTATCATGATGTATTTATAGCTTCAACCCAATAAATTTCACTTATTTCAGTGTCAGCTAGCATTGTCCTTGCAACTCTTTAAGGGTCCTATTCTTCTTTCAACAACACCATTTTGTTGTGGTGTCCTTCCTAAAGATAGTTGATGTTGTATACCTTTGCAAGTACAGAACTCTTTTATGTACTAGTTGACAAATTCAGTACCATGGTGTGTTCTGATTGCTGATACCTTGTCATTTTTCATGACCGCAAGCTTGTTCAGCAAGATTGGTATCTCCACCCTAGCATCAGATTTTTGTATCAGAAAGACAACCTAGGTAAACCTAGAGAATTCATCTAGAACAACTAGGCCATACTTCTTGCCTGCATAATTAATTACAGATGATTCAAAAAGATTCATGTGTAATAGTTGCAATGGTCTAACACATGAATGTGTGGTTTTGGATTATTTCCCCAATTGACAAGTTGAGTAGACACAATCCTTTCTGAATGTTGTTTTAGGTAATCCAACCACTAACTCTTTCTCGGCAAGTTTTTTCAGAGTTTTGAAATTCAAGTAACTCATTCTTTTGTGTCATAACCAGTGTTCTTCAGTGTGACCTAATTGACTCACCATGAGACATTCTTCAGTTGTAGCAGATGTCCAATTAGTGACATATAGACTTCCCTTCCACCTAGCAACCAAGATTGTCTGCTTTGACTCCTTGCCAATCAATTTGCAGAATTTCGATTTGATCTTCACTGAATATCCCCTATGTACAAATTGGATCATGCTTAGAAGATTATATTTTAAACCTTTAACATGTAATACGTCATAGAATGTAAGGGATCCCAATTTGACGTTGCCAAATCCTTTAGAAGGATTTAATTCTCCTCCAACAAACCTGATGTTTGGTCTAGTATCACATACTCTATAATCGACCAAGTTTACTTTGTCTCATGTCATGTGCTTCCCGCATCCACTATCAAATAGCCATTGAGCCTTAGTCCAAGAAGCGTTCTACACAAAACATGAAACATGAGTTAGGTTCGTGCCTCATAAACAAAACCACTTATACTAAACGTTCTTCCTGTGGGAGTCCATCTCTGAATGAATCTCTTAGGAGTAGGTTTTTGTCTACTTAGAACATAAGGAGGAATTTTAGAATCATCGGATATAAGGTCGATCTTCCTTGTTTTAGTGTTCATTGGTGTTCCTCGTGGTGGCTTCAGAGACCTGACAGGTTTCTGAGTTTGCTTTTCAACAAGCTTAGTCTTCCTGGCCAAGTTTCTTCTAGCCCTGGCATTCAGTTTTTCAGTGGCTTGGGATTGCGTCCACTTCTGATAATTTCTATAAGTAATTCTAGCTTTCCACCATCGTTCTTGTCCTTCCTTATATTGTTGCATGAAGACCTTCCCGATAGCACGATAGTCGATACCATTTCTAGCACCATCGACTTTCTGAACACGATTTTCAGCAGCCTTACTAGTTTCTGCATCATCCCTATATCCATAGAATGGTATAGTGGAAAATACACCAAGTCCAGCGATACTTCCCTTCCTAGTAATACAACATTGTGGATGGTCACAAATCAGAGGATCATGTTTCCTTTCAGAAACCTTTTCCACAAGTTTCTTTGAGATTTATTGTTCCTTTAAAGGTTTGGTCGCAACAACCTTTCCTTTGTTAAGAACCTTAGCTTTCTGACCAATGCTATTGGTTTATTTGGAACCTTTATGTTGACTTTTTACAAAGGTCAACCTTCCATCACTCTTTTTTAGAGCAGTGGAGCTACTTGATTGAACATCAAGTCCAAGTCCTCCTTTCTCAGAAGAGTCTCTCAGATAAGATTGAACCTCCGTGAGAATGTCACTAGCTTTGACAAATTATTTTAAATAAACCTCTTTCTTTCCGAGTTCATCATTTTCAGAAATAAGTTTCTTCAACTTTTCATTTAGCTCATTCAAGGTTAGCTCATGAGAATTTTCATTCTCCGATATTTGAGATCTAAGTGATGCTATTTCATCCTTCTTTCTCTCAGATACCATGGTCAAGTTAGAAACCTCATTTTCAAGAGTTTCTTTATTTTCATCCAGAATTTTGGTCTTATATTCAATAACCAAGAATTTTCTTTCATATCGATTAAGTTGACTCTTGACCAACTCCAAAACTTTGATACCGTCATCATCACTTTCGTAGAATAAGAATTGTGATGTATTTATTACTTCATCAGCCATAAGGCATTCTTCAATATTGAAGATGCCGGGACCTACAATCTCAGCAACTCCACACATGTCATTCTTCTTCTGGCCAAAGTCGATTACATCATGAGTAATCCCACATAATTCTGGTGATGGTAATTTTGAGTCTTCTGTGTCTTCATCTTCAGAATATGACTCAATATCCAGAGCATCAAGTTGAATTTGAATCTTCTTTCTCTCTCTAGTGAGCAAGGCCCTCTGAATCCTTTTCAAAGTTCTTCTCTCCTTTTTGTCACCCGTCTTAAGCTTGTTAAAAGTAGGACAATCACATTTCAAGTGACCGGATTTCTGACAATAGAAGCAGATGTCATTTCCAATTTCAGCGACTTCAGTACTAACAGCTTTCTGAGCAGGGTTGTTTAGAGAGTTGTTCATTTGGATATTCTTGTACTGATGGTAGTTTGGGCCGAGATGCTTATTCAGATTCTCTTTTGTTTTTCTCCTTTCTATCTCTTGGCTCACATATGTCTTCATCTGACACACAACAAGAGCATTTTCTTCAGATACTTCCTTGGTATCCTTTTTTTTAGAAGTACCTTGTGTGACTAGAGCAACACTTTGCAACTTTTCAGCTGTAACCAATCCTCGTTGGATTGTCTCATAGTTCGCAGTGACTAAATGTGAAAAGAATTCCACTGGAGTGATTTTTGGCATACCCTGATTGAAGTAAAATTATTGGGTATGTTCCCAATTTTGGTTCTAACTTCTGACAATGATTTTCACCTTCTCTAAATTCGAAAATCTGTCATTTTCTCCAAGTGCAGCCATATCACTCATGAGATTAGTAAACCGAAAAAGTTCTTTCAGAGTTTCAGTGGGACCCTGTTTGAAGTTTTGGAACTTCAATTTCAGAACTTCAAACTTGTTTTTCTTGGTCAGTTCCATCACAGATTTCTTCAATCAATTGCCTGTCAACTTTCGCCGTCTTTGTACACCACATTTTGCACTGTATATGCTCAGGTGTGGATCGGATGATGATGTTATGAGCTTGACCAACCAACATGTGTTTTTTGGCATCTTCCGATGTCCAGAGTTCACGAGGTTTCTCTTCATACACAACTTGTCCAGTAGCAACACGGCCACTATCACTGATCGAAGTGTCACTACCTTCAGTATCAACGTTTCTCTTACTGTCAGACACTCCATGGAAGCGGGTGGTATTGATGCTTCCAGTTGGAGCTTCCATGGACACTCAAGCTCCATGGATGGAGCTTCCATGAAGGGAGAAGAAGAAAGAATTTGTATTTCATTTTTGTTTATATTTTTAATATATCAAAATTACATTGCCATATGAGAGCATATGAGAGTGTCTACTGTATTTGTATACGAACCATATTTTCGTATACAAATTACATTGCCATATGAGAACATACGAGAGTGTTTACTATATTTTTATTGTTAACATTACTTGTTTAAAAATTATCCTATACTAAAAAACTCTTGGCTATCCATCTCAACATCATCTAATAACTTGTTAATCTCCGGAACATTGCCATCATCAACATGTATAGATGACTAAGACACAGTGGAAGACTCAGGGACATCAGGGGTATCAACAGTGAGGAGATCTATTTGTCATTGCACAAATACATAGAAATTGCGCTTCCAGAATTCCAACTTCTCTTCTTCAACCTACAACACAGATAAACAATAGTTTAATACCGTAACATGTCACTTTAAAACAATAAGATTACATCTTAAAAATTACACATTATTACTTGAAACAGAACACAATTTAATCAGTTAAAAACCCTGAAACAAAAACTTAAAAGTACAACTTACTTAGTTAAAACACCAATACAAAAACTTAAAACCACAACTTAATCAGTTAAAAACTCAGTAAAAAGAAGCACAACTTACTCAATTAAAACCCCAATACAAAATATTAAAACCACAACTTAATCAGTTAAAAGTCCAATACAAAAACTCAAAACAACAACAAATATATTGTTTAAATCTATAACACATATCAAATAGAACTCATCACACCTAAAAACCACAACACATCAATTTAAAATAACAATGTGTTAATATAAAACCCACACATGACAAATGTAAAAAATTTTATAAAAACTTACAAATAAGCCCATCTTCTTGACATCATTGTCCTTTAATACACCCTCTGGAATGGGAAGCTTGAACACCACATAATTCTCATCATGTTCCTCTATGATAACACCTTTATCCAAATCTTTCTTGGGTGGTGAAGAAGCTTTAACATTTTCTTGCTCACCGAGTGGATCAATTGTAGCAACAACGTTAGCCAACATATGATGCGAAAAAGTATGTCGATAAGATTGAAAAAATGTTTTACAATGAACCACAAGCTTGCAAGTTGCATCTTGGTCATCACATGCTCTATCAAGTGTAGCAATCAGGTTCACTATGTCTATGACCTGCACAAGTGTGTAGATGACAAATTAGACAAAATCATACTCTAGTATATATATATCCAGATAACACCATAAAATAAAATTGATAAATGTATAAAATTACGTAAATAAAATGTAATCATATATAAATATAAAAAGAATTAGCTAAAGTCTAAGAAAAGGGCAGGTTTTTTGCAAAAATAGGAAAATCAACTATTCCTCGCGGTCTGGTCTGTTTCACGCGGTTTTTGCATCATTTTACGGTCTGACCGGTCCGATTTTATCTTAGGAACCACTGGTTTGTGTTGTAATCAATAAAGTTTTTTTGTCTCATTAACAACATCAACAACCTTCTCATCTTCCACCTTACTATCATATTCAATATGTGTATCTTCCTCTGGATTGATGGGATAAATCTCCTTCACTCTAATGCCCCTTTCAAAAGAACCATTTTCCTTGTTCACCATGTCAAGCAATCTGTTGTTGGGCCAATGTTTGTTCAATGGCAAAGCAAATGGCTCTAACTCACCCCTGAAAAGGTACCTGATCATAAAAGGAAGGCATTAAAAACAACAACATTATACTCTAAAACATGTAATATATTTGCTTAAAACAACAACTTGATGACATAAAACTAATGCATGAAAAGTAATGCAAAAAAGCCAAATACACAAAGCCACAAACATATGAATATAAAACCACAAAAAATAAACCAAAAACTACAAGATAAATATACATGTGAAGTCACATCAGCTAAAAAGTGCAACTTATATATTTAAAACAACAATAAAAAGCCTGAAAGTGTAGAAACAACTTATTGACAGAAAACTAAACAAAAATCATCTGAAACAAAAAAAACAACAACTGAGCATAAAAACATTAATGAAAAAACTTAAAACTACAAGAAAAAAATACTTGTGAAGATAGCATATCAGCATTATAAGCACACAACCGCTGACAGACTTCCCCATAATACTCTTAGTGTTACACTTAAACCTTTCAACACTCTTGCAAATCTTATCAAAAACATAAGGACACCAGTTATAATCCTTTATCATTGAAACATACTGTATCACGGGGAGAAATCATAATCAACTGTATGGTTGACATTCGGCGATAAGATAACCGCACATGCATATAGGACGAACAGGCGCTTGAATTCATCGCCACCATCAATCATTTCCTCCATGTAAGGCACCAACCAAGTAGCATATGTAAGCTCACCAGAACTCTTCTTATTCCCCTCCTCAGGACCAGGATATTTATTCCTGAAATCAGCCCTCAATGCCTTCGAATCAGCCGAGGTTGATACCTTGTTTACAATTCATCTCAGAAGTAGAAAAACATCATGAACATCCCTTGTGGTTAACTGATAACTATCAGCCCTGTCCCCCTCACCAACACACTATACACACGTGCTGAAGTCAAACTTCCATACCAAGTAAGGTACAATCCCATACGGCATCCTCTTGATATCCATATGAAATAAGCCACCGAACCCAATCTCCTTAATATCAGCCATTTGATTTTCAATCCATTGGATTGAACATATGTTAAATGCATACAATGGTTTGAAAGGAAACTCCTTACCCTTCGCTGAAGTTACCACATTCTTCTTCGCACGATTCGTACTCTTCTTCACTTTATCAGCATCCCCTTCTTTCTCGGAAGCCCCTTCAACACCCTCAGAAGCACTACCAACAGTACCAACCACTTGCGTTTGTGTTTCCGCAGTACCAACCACTTGAGTTTGTGTTCCAGCAGTAAAAAACTCTTGGGTTGCACCACTACCAACCACCTCAGTAGTATCCGTATCGATAACTTCAGTTGGTGTAGCATTAGGAGTAGGTTGTCCACACACAACATACTCACTATTGTCACCAGAAACAGGTACTGCATTATCTCAGAGTAACAAAGTTAAAAACAAACATTAAAAAATACTCAAACAAGAGCCACAAACTTCTTTGAAAGAACAATTTCAAAGCTTAAAACTAGAAAACATTAACCTTAAAACTGTAAGTTAAGACCACCTTAGAACCACAATAAATTATATTAAAACTACCAAAAAGGCACCTAAAATAGCACACACTGTACCCATGGGAAAAAATCAAAACTATGAAAATGACCTTATAAACAAATTAAAACAACAACAAAGATGAATAAATTTGTAAAACTTGTACATATGCAGACAACAAATGTATTACACTTACAGAAAAAAACTACTACCAAAATACAAGTTAATTAGGTTTCAAAAACTTAAACGTACTACTGAGATACCATAACAAAAGCCCTAAAAACAACAACAATTAACATGCGATTCAAAGGCAATAACAACAGATAAAGACAAGGGACAAAGTAACCCACGCATAAACATACAAAATTCAAAAAACACAAACGAAATAATAACAGAGTAAGCATAAACATGTAACAACATAGAGGAAAATATAAAGTTTAATAAAAAAAGGATAACAAAAAATACTCACAAGCTTCAGATAACGATGTCGATGTCTTATTAACCTTCAACTTTTTGATCGGTGCATGCAAATCATCATCGGAAGTTGATTTCGAAGTATTTCCTCTCATCGTCATTGTAAATTAAACTCCAACAACAAAAAAGGAGTAGAAAAAAGCATAAGTGATAGGAAAAACCCGAATCGAAGTGCCAAGTACCAGAATTGAACTGTAAAATCAATTTTTAAGGATACAAGAGAGCAAAAAATACCTGTAATGTGGATAAAACCGTAAACAGTTGCCAGAAAATGGATAGAGATTGACGTAGAGAAAACCGCAAGCAATTGCAGAGAAGAAATAATTCGGATAGAGAGAGACTTTCGAAATGATTAGAGAAGAAATCTCGAAAAAAGAGAGAGTATAATGGAAGGTTGGAGACGAAAGGTCTAATTTGAGGGTTTTAAGAGACATAAAACACTTTATTGATTAAAACACAAACCAGTGGTTCCCAAGATAAAACCAAACCGGTCAGACCGTAAAATGATGCAAAAACCGCATGAAACAGACCAGAGCGCGAGGAATAGTTGATTTTCCTATTTTTACGAAAAATCTGCCCTTTTCTTAGATTTTAGCTAATTCTTTTTATATTTATATATGATTACATTTTATTTACGTAACTTTATACATTTATCAATTTTATTTTATGGTGTTATCCGAACATATATATACTAAAGTATGATTTTGTCTAATTTGTCATTTGCACACTGGTGCAGGTCATAGACATAGTAAACCTGATTGCTACACTTGATAGAGCATGCTATTACCAAGATGCAACTTGCAAGTTCGTGGTCCATTGCACTACATTTTTCAATATTATCGACATACTTTTTCCTCTCTTCTTCGAAAGGGGCTTGAATTGATTATAAATCAACCAGAAATTGTACAACCTCAAATATTTGCCACCCTCTTTTCTCCCGTTCCGGATAAACAATGCATTACATTGTGAAAAGTGATAATTCTTGCATGTGATTAAATTTTCACCTTTTAAAATCAAATTGTATTTATAAAACTTCCACTATTCAATTATCATGTCTAACAAAACTAACTTATAAAATAACAAGTATACTTATTGGCTATTAAGCAAGTCTCCTGAAAAGTGAGAACCGCCGAAGAATTGTAATCAGGTAAAATTTAATCGATGAACTAAAAGAGCCGGATCCATAATTTTTATTAGGATCCGGTTGAGACATGGATCGTGATACCCTACCTATCAATAACACTACTAGTCAAAGTAACCGGATATTTTATACAACATCACGAGAATCAATTTGTTTGAAAAAGACATGGAACAAGATTAGTTTGGCTAGTTGTCCTGAATTAATTGTCCTTAACCCCAGACCCATGTCCTTCCAAGGCATCATTGTCACTCAAAATCATATTGGGCATCCAAATTCTATTTATAAAACTTATCCATTTTCTTGGTTACACAACAAACTATAGGATATATCCAACACACTAGCTAGAGCTTCACTCATCATTTTGTTCACAAGATTGGTCAAGACAAGAACAATAATCCTTGAACCTCAAAAAATGCCCAAAGTTCCTATATCACTCTGTTTCATTGTTCTGTTATTTGGGGTTTTAGCCCATTGTTCAGTAGGTAACAGGCTTGGAATCTATGAAATCAAGAAGGGTGATTTCTCTGTCAAAGTCACTAACTTTGGTGCAAGAATCGTCTCTGTTGTGCTCCCTGATAAACATGGTGAGTCCTTTTTTTTCATTTTTAAAGTTGGAAACCCGCAACCGACTCATACATGTATAATAGGATTCGAATACGTGACCAAAATGATGCTCATTGTTTTCTCAGGAAAGTTGGCTGATATTGTTCTTGGTTATGACACTATCAAAGAGTACAAGGTATGTTAGGGAAGAATGAAATATTTGGTCCACTATTATAGGGTCATTGTTGTTTTTGTTGTGATTTTCTGTCCATAACTTATAAATATTGACAAATTTAGTACAATTTTGACAAATTATAAACCAAAAATGCTGATTTGATATGATTTGTGCTGATGTGGACAAATTGACATAGTTAAAAAAAATCACAAGTGTTGATTGCCAACTCACATTGATCTATCAACTCACATAAAAATAAAAAAATTAATTTTGAAAAATCAGAAAAATGTAAAAAAAGATTTTAAAAAAATATAATATTTTTTTTAAAACTGAAAAATATTAAAAATAATTAAATTTTATTTTTTTGTTAAAATCAAACAATATTAAAAATCTGAAAATATTAAAAATATTTAAAATCATAAAATATTACAAATAATAAAAAAAACTAAAAAATAAGTTTTAAAGATTAGAAAAATATGTTAAATACCGTGTGAGACACATCATCTAACTGATAAAAAAATAAACGGAAGGAATTAGAGTCCATTATAAACTGTTCTTCCTCAATTGACAAACTCTAGACTTTAAATTTATTTTATATATTTTTCTAAGTTTTAAAACTTAATTTTTCAGTTTATTTTAATTATTTGTAATATTTTATAATTTTAAATATTTTTAATATTTTCAGATTTTTAATATTTTTTTATTTCTAAAAATAAATTTAATTTTTTTAAAATTCATTTTTAATATTTTTTGATTTTTAAAAAATATTATATATTTTTAAAAAATAATTTACATTTTTCTGACTTTTAAAAATTAATTATTCATTTTTATGTGAGTTGGTGGATTAATATGAGTTGGTGGATCAACACTTCTGAATTTTTTGTTAACTAAGTGTGTCAATTCGTCCACATAAGTACAAACCATGCCAAATCACTGTTTTTAGTCCATAATTTGTTGAAATTGTACTTAATTTGTTAATATTATAAATTGTGATTTGAAAATCACAACAAAATCAAAGTGGTAATTGCACGTCACAACATAATAATAGTAAATTACATTCTTCCGTATGTTTGCTTTCTCAAAAAAGTCCCTGCCATTTCATTCACCATAGAAATGAAAATGTGTTTCGAAGACAAACTCGCTTTTTATAGAAACGTGTTAAACATATCATGTATTCGATTTGACACAGAATGATACTTATTTCTTTGGTGCCATTGTTGGAAGAGTTGCTAACCGCATTGGTGGTGCCAAGTTTACTCTAAATGGAACGGTCTACAAGCTTGATGCTAATCAGGGAAATAACATGCTTCATGGTACTCTCTTTTCTTTTTTGTTTCTTCAAAATCACTACAGTTTTGTTTGGCCTTTTGATTGATCAGTGTTTGCAATTAGGTGGTAAGAGGGGGTTCTTCCAAGTTGCTTGGAAAGTAATGAAGCACAAGAAAGATGGTCAATCTCCATCCATTACTTTAACATATCATAGTGTTGATGGTGAAGAAGGTATACTCGGAGTACTTTGAATATTCGGGTATTAATATTGTCCCTGATTGTGATCGACAAGGCAGACAACTTATTCCATGAACTAAACTCTTTTTCTTTCGGACAGGCTTTCCCGGAGATGTTCTAGTCTATGTGACGTACACCCTACTCGAACCGTATAAATTGAGTGTAAAAATGAAGGCAAAAGCTTTAAACAAAGCCACTCCAATCAACCTAGCGCAACATACCTATTGGAACCTCGGTGGCCACAACTCCGGAAACATTCTATCCAACGAGTTGCAAATCTTTGCATCCCACATAACACCGGTTGACTCAAACCTCATACCAACCGGTAAGATCGTACCCATCACAAATACGCCATTTGATTTCCGTACACTTCAAGTCATAAAAGGCCTTATCAAGGACCTTCCGAAAAGGTCCACGGGATATGACATCAACTATGCGGTAGATGATAAGGAGGGGAGCAAGATGAAGCCGGTAGCTGTTGTGTGTGATAAGAAATCGGGGAGAGTAATGAAACTATCAGCTGATAAGCCAGGTGTACAATTGTATACAGGTGACTACATTGATCATGCGAAGGGTAAAGGCGGATATGTTTATGAGTCTCATGCCGCATTGTGTTTGGAGACCCAAGGGTTTCCAGATTCTGTTAACCACCCGAATTTCCCTTCACAGATTGTTGAGGCTGGACATGTTTACCATCATGAGATGTTGTTTGAATTTTCGATAGATAAGTGATGAAGTGTTTGGAACATGTAAGGAAATTGTGTTGAACTTGGACTTGTAATGAGATTTTAGTGTCACAAGTCCTTTTCTTCAATGTTATGATAACATGATCTGTAGTTAATTTACAGATTCTTATCTTCTATTTGGATCTACAAACTAATAAGCTTAAGTGAATTTAGTTCCAAAATGGTGTTCTACCATTCTTATGCAATACAGAACATTAAAAACTTCATAGCCTAACTTTGCCGATTTATCCACAATGTAGTTTCGTCTCCCTCTAGTCAGCTTGAATGTGATACTCCATAGATTTGATTATGCAAAATAATTTTGCAATTCATAATTGTTTCTTAAATAAGAACCGTAGCATCGAAGAAAAATGCTACAAGAATGAGCTCATTGCCGTACGTAATCTAACAAAGAAAGAACTTGCCAATGAATTGAGCTCTTTGTTCATTCAGTTATCTGACACCGCAGATCAAAGTGTCTACCGAGTATTTCTCTAATTCTCCAAAGAAAGGCTTGCATCTAACCTACATTTTCTCTACATATGTTCTTATTATAGGAGTTCAGGCCCAAGACAAAGTACTTACCACGATATGCGGAAGGCTCCGGTTAAAATTAGAGCTAGGCTCGGGTTAAGACCCCGGTCCAGGAGACCTGTGAGAAGAGCATGGGCATGAGCGGCGGATCATAGGAGCGTGTCTAAAAGCTCAGTAAATGTTACTATTAAACCCATTTAGATTATCTTGTTATTTTATTTAGTTAAATTGGTTTATGACCGTAGCTTTGAATGTAGCTTTGCATATAAAGACCTACGGCAATAGAGTAGGAGACCTGATCCATACAAGGGCGGAGCCAGAATTACAAACGGCATAGTGCGCATAAATTAGAAATTGTTTTTACTAAAAAATAATATTTATTATTATTATTATTATTATTATTATTATTATTATTATTAATGAGAATATTAAAAAACGATAATAATTTTATCAATATTCTATTAAATATATGTATTAGAATTAAAGAAAAAGAAATTATCGTATCAATTATGATTAGGGTAGTGCAAACAAGTATTATATTAAATTAAATACACTAGAAAAAAATTGAAGGGTATTGCAAGTGCACTACCCATGTCTATATAGCTCCGCCTCTGGATCCATGGGGCACACTAGAAGAAACTTTTGATATTTATATCAGAAATTCTAGTTGTATTATTTAGTTAATGATTAATGAGTTCTCTTTTCATCAAATAAACGTGCTCATCATAAAAGTATGCTACATCACAAAATCTCTATTCTTATGGTCGATTCTCTTTTCTCCCAATGCATGCGAAAGATTCACTTGGATTACAAGTTAGCACAACGGTCTTAACAAATTATTTCTAAAATGTTCCATTTCATGGCCTCCCTCCTTAGTAGTTAAGTTAACTCACGTACTTAGTTCATTGGGTTTAATTAGCAAGGGTTATTTAAGAGAAGTAAACTTAATTAGTTATAAAAAGTTAGTTAAATTAGTTATAATAGTTAAGTTGGTTAGTAGTTAAGTTAGTTAGTTCTATTCAACTATATATACTAGTTCTTTTGTAAATCAAAATTATATTTTGTTCATTGGAGTTTTTATCTCCTTCATATCAATACAATTTTTTATCAAGATTATTCACATGGTATCAGTTGAGAAATTCGATTGATCATCGATCAACTCCGAAATATTTTTTTCTTCCGCAATACTCTATTCTTCGGTTTTTTTGATCAATTCATTCATCACTCTGTTCTTGTCAAATCCGCAAGATTCGATCGATTGGCGGTTATTTCGTCTGCCATTGACAGTTTCTTGAGCTTCGTTGTTCGTTGTTGTTGAGTTTTGTTTCAACGTTTATGGCGGCATCTTCGTGTTCAGGTGGAAATGTGCCATTTCAACCGCCACAGGTTCCGTCCCAGATTGCTGCTCGTGTTCGATCTTCTCTTAATCCAGCTGAGAATCAACATTCTCCGTATTTTTATCATCCGTCAGATCACCCAGGTTTGCAGATCATTTATGTCATCTATAATGGAGAAAACTATGTTTCTTGGAGCAAATCAGTCATTAGAGCTTTACAAGTTAAGAACAAGTTGGCATTGATTGATGGTTCTTTACCTGTTCCTGATGTGGGTGATTTTGAGTTGTATGATGCTTGGGAAATAGCTAATGCTCTTGTTTTGGGTTGGATTAATTTGTCTTTACATGATGATATCAAGAATAGTTTGCTATATTGTAACTCCGCTAGGGATGTTTAGATGGAAATCAAGTCTAGATATGAGCAGTCTGATGGTCCTAGAGTTTTACTTTGGAGAAGAATCTTGGTGGTATGTCAAAGGACTCAATGACTTTGACACTTTAATATAATTACTTCAAGGGAATCTGAGATGAGTATATAAGTTTCAGGCCTGTTTTGGTTTCCTCATGTGGTGCATTGTCTAACTGCAAGTATGAGCTTATTCAAACTCAGATGCAAACTCAACAAAAAGATGTTGTCATGAAGTTTATAGTTGGTTTAGATGATTCATATACTCATTTGCGTAGTCAGCTCTTGTTACAGAAACCTTTACCATCACTATCCCAAGTCTACTCCATTTTGTTACAAGAAGAGTTTGAGAGGTCTCTTTTTCAGAATGTTGTTAGCAACCCTATGGATTCAGCTACAATGGTTACTAGATCATTTGGTTCTTATAGGCCACCTCATGCTAGAGTTGTGGGTTCTCAGGGAAACAATGGTATTCCTCAGCAATTCAAGTCTTATAAGGAAGACAAGCCAAAGAAAAGGTGTCTGCATTGTGGCATGAACAATCATACTCAAGACA
The DNA here is from genome assembly GCA_036897095.1 of Plantago elongata. NCBI lineage: Eukaryota > Viridiplantae > Streptophyta > Magnoliopsida > Lamiales > Plantaginaceae > Plantago > Plantago elongata. The sequence goes on from JAYMSP010002501.1 coordinate 21,606, forward strand.
CTTGTTTTCAGTTGATTGGTTTTCCACCTGGATGGAAGCAATATAACAAGGCTGGTAAAGGGGTTTCTGCTAATACTTTCCATAATGCTACATACATGGTTATGGATAACCTATAATGGATCCTGAATTGTATCAACAATTCAATCAGTTCATGGCATTTCAGAAACAATCTCAGGTTCAGACTGCAGCACAAGTCAATCATTCTGCAAATATTGTCATAGCTATATTGCCTTCTTCAGCTGCTGACATTATACCATCAGGTTTGCATGACAAGTCTTATTGTTTTTGTAAGGAATCCGAACTTCCGTAAGTAAATAATTCGATATTAATATTATTATTTCGCACGAGCGAAAATATTACGTGATAATATTGAGTCAAAATTAGAATTTTAACGCCGAGCGGATTCGACGTTAAATTGAGATTTAGTAATATATTAATAAATCATATAAAAATAACAAAATAAAAATAATTTATTTTAAATTTTATATAGCTTAAGTTCGACTTAAATATCGCGTAGGAATCGATTTCATATTTTTTCGAATTTTATCTACGAGCCGTTTGGAAGCCAGAAGAAACCAGGTATATAACTGCGAAAGGACCATAATACCCTTATAAGTATCTTCTTCTCCAACACTCTCTTCACAGCCTTCTACATTCCCCCAATTCGATCTTTCTGTTCCTTCCTCCTCACACCAGCCACAATTCTTCCTGAAGAAGAAATCGACTAAATCGCCACAGGGAAAGTCGACTCCTTCCCGGATATAAATAGCCCCAACACACACCCTTGCCTCTCAACCGCGCCACACCCCCATCACCGCACCACCACGGTCGGCCACTCCATCGCCCTCCATACGCTGCTTCTCTCCACCGCACCTCAAATTCGTCCATCTACCACCCCTGCCCACCTTACTCAGTCGATCCCACCACCTCCGCCACTGCTCACGTTGGTTCTGTAGCGTCCCTATCCGATATCTTCAGCTCGGATTCCGACTGGCACTAAATCCTGGATTCTGGGAGCTTTGAACTCGTTTTTCATGCTTTAACCTTTCAATTTGCCTTTTTTCGGTAAGCTTGCTCTCTTTCTCGATTCGAACTCTAGGATGGGTATATGTGTTTTATTTTTGTACCTGGCCTGACTTCGATTTGGAATCCTCCTATCTTACCCCGTTCTCTGCTTCACAAATTCAATCTGCTTTGTTAACTGGGTTACAGATCGAATTGGAGTGTTGTGTTGGTCTGTAGGGGTGGGTTTGATATTATTGACTCATATGCTTGTGTAATATGTGAAATTTCTTAGTTATAGACAGAGAGTGTATTGTTGTATGTTTGAAATAGATTGTAATGGAATAAAACGGGATGTATGTCTACGCAGTATTGAAAATCAAGATGATGATTTGTCATTTATATTCGGTTGGTGAATATAACGATTTTCTAGTTGCAAGTTTAAAGCTATGGTAAATCAGATTCATGTGTCTCTGAAGCATGTGTATGTTTATTATGTCGTCGCTGCTACTATTATGTGGTATGAAAGTTGATTGTTCATTTGCAATTAGAGTGTACTAGTTGTCGTGTTGATTTGGCTTTGTTGGGTAGTCTGCGTTTTAAATAAGTCTGTATGATAATATGCTATCAGTAAGGTGACTTTGTATTTGAGTTTGCTTGGGGAAGATTAATATATAACTCGAGTTAGTTCGAATGAACCTTAGTGGAGAGAATCTTGAGATTGAGTAATTCAAGTACATCTGTATGTTAGCATGTGGTAGTTGTATCAATGTATGTGGTAGTCTCCTATTATGTTTATGGAACCTCGAGGGAAAAATATGTTCGTTTGATTCCTGCTCTGCCTCTGTGTGGGCGTCTATGTTTGGGTTCGAACTGGATAGTGTACTTTGCTGTCCTGAAGTCTGTGTAGGTGGTTACGATGTTGATGTGTAATTGTTAACATGTTCGAATGATTAGTAGGTTATGTATACACTGATGAATGAATAATTGTGCACTTATGTCAAGTAGAAGTGGAAGGCAATCTCCTCGAGTAGCTAGTAACGGATATGTTATTCTGTGAAGAAACTATAGTGGCTCTATAATAGAGAGCTAATGAGACATGATTAAATTAAGTGATGTTGCATTCTTTAGCAGACTTCTAGCTTATGGGAATCTGAATTGTGTGTTATTCGAAATTGGTTGGGTCTCTGCGTGGTCTGTGTATGTATAATTGTGTCTGCGTTTAATCGAATTGTTGATATTGAGTCATGGTGAATCGTGATTGTCTCAGTTAGCTGTGTTGTTCCACCCTGCGT
>JAYMSP010002502.1:0-23901 GCA_036897095.1 Plantago elongata
TTCAGAAATCTGCTACTTGACGGCGCACGAGATTTGACCTATCAACCCTAATTAGATTTTGATCTCCACCGTTCAGATTCTAGATCAATGAGTTGGCTTGCAGCTAGCAAAATTTCGTGACGATCCAACGACTTAATCAATAGAAAACTCCGTTTTACTTGAACTGCGTTGTGCTATCAATGTTACACGAAAATTGTCTTTTCTTCACCAAAATCGGCCCAAATGACCTGCATTTGATATCAACTGATGCAGGGTGCGTGGTTGATTCACAAGAACGATAAACTCAAGACTCGCTGATTCCAAAGAATATCGAGAATTGACTCATGCATTGATTCAGCAGAATACCGAGAATTGATGGATCAAGATTCGTTGATTCATAAGAATATCGAAAATTGACAGATTTGGAGGAACGCCTCAATTTTTTATATAAACTCAAAACTGCTCTTACAAAATAATGAATAGGTATTTAAATAGCTAGTAAACCCTAACCCTAGTTGCTACCAGAATACTTGAATAACACAAAGATCCTAATAAATAAAAAAATTATAACTTTGACCCTTTACATTCTAAATCTAATTAAACGCTATTCGTTCCACATCACTTTTTTTTTTTGGAGTAACATTACAAACTTTCTAACCCCAAAAATGTAAAGTTTTCACCTTACTAACTAATTATTTATTATTTCTCTTTCCCTCTATATTCAATCTCTCTCTTACTTTATTACACTTACAAACTTTACCAAAATAATACCTCTTATAAATAATTCTTTATTAGACATCTTTAATCCAAGAGAAAGTAGCAAGGTATGAAGTTTTAAATGGACCGGAGGAAGTATTAATTTATAATATAACCTCATTAACTTTAAAATACTACAATTTTATCCAAAAACACTTTTATTTATACATTTTAACTCTATCACATACGTCTTTCTCTTTGAACTTCAACAAACATAATCAAATTGAAGAACACGAAGGCGGTTATGATTTTCAAACAATCATAATTAAAATTTAAGAGCAATTTTATAAATAAATAAATTCAAACTTAATCAAATCATACACACTAAATTAATATTTTTAATTATTTGAAAGAAAGAAAAAATTCTCACGAAACGTACAAAACTGGGTGTTTGACAAGTGCTACCAAAACAGCCCGTCTAACAGCCCTCAAGGCTGGGGAAAATTTTCTAAAATACACCGTAGAGTTAGACACATTCAATTTATATACTACACGATGACTATATAGTATATCCGTTATAATTGATATGTGAGAAAAATTATATCGTTGGTGACAAAATATGTTATTTGAATGTAATGTTAAGATTGATTTTTATTTATTGAGTGTGTAGAATTGAGAATATAAATAAAATAGATACTATAATTCATGGATTTATTTTTTAGTGAGGTATAAAATATTGTGGTACGATAAGAAATGATAAGTATATAAAGGTTACATGACATGAAAAGTATAAGGTTTTTTAGTATGACTATAAATTTTTAAAATTTTGCAAATCAAGTTTTGTAAAATTTAGTGAATCCGGAATAGGCTTCACATGCATAGCGTGTGTCCCAATTTTGCAAATCAATTTTTTTATTTAAATTTCTTTCATAAAAGACAGAAGCTGGATCGAAGCTTTGCCGGAGCTTTCAAACTCCGACCATTAAAGTTTCCATGGCGGACATGGAAGTTCCAACAGTGGAGCTTCCCATCCCATAGAAGCTCTATATGGAGTCGCTCCAAATATGCAAGCATTCATGGGATGGGAAACTCCACTGTTGTACCTTCCATGGTTGGAGCTCTAATAGAAGTTATTAGAAAAAGAAAAAAAATCACAATTTTGGACATATTTTGATATTATTTATGTTGAATTTAGAATTTAGTTTTCTTTTTTATGCTCTAAATATTTTTTTAATATTTTTTTTGAATTTTGATTTTTTTATTTTTAAATTTAATTTTAGAGTTTTTTAAATAAGGATATAACCGGAATTAAGGAGATCTCGATACGTGTCCAATTAAATGTATTTGGGGGGGGGGGAAATTAGAGATTGTATTTGCAAAGTATGAAATATGGGAAGCAAAATTGATGAGTACGGCGACTTAGGGGACTAAAAATACAATTCTCTCCTTTCATGTAGCTCTGGGAAAGTTTTCTTTCAATGATTGTACTTAATCTGTATATATTGTCACTAAATCATCAAGACATGAATGAGACTAAGGTCAATACCGCGAGTCCGCGATAAATTGCAGCATAGATGGATAGACTTTCGTAGAAGATACCGAACGAACTACTAACTCGATACAGACCCAGTTAGACTAAAATCAGTAGCTTAAATGAACATAACATATAGTTCAAGTTCAACAGACTGTTCCTGGTTTAAGCACTGTTTACTTGAGTCCTTTTCGTGCAATTTCTACTTTAGCAGCATGCTGTTTTCCCATAATGTGCTGATGGAACGCGGTCTCATTCATGCAGTTCACTAGACACAGCTCACATCGTATCACTTTCTTGGCATTCTCTCCTAATTGGAGCTCACGCAGCTTATTCATGTGTTTCTTGCCTTTTAAATGCATCTCCAATGCACATTCATCACTGCAACAGAGCTGGCAGATATCACATCTCGGGTTTCCAGAGAATCCTTCACTAGAGTTTCTTCTTTCTCGACTCCACTTCAAATTGGCTGCATGCCTACGACCCTCAAGGTGCTGGTTGAAAGTGAACTTGCTTGAGCAGGTTGCCTGGCAGATTTGGCAAAAGAAATCATCCAGATGCTTTTTCATGATCAAGTCATTACTAGGAGATGGTGTACGAATCATGTCCTTGAGGTCATTATTGTGAGTTGCTTCTTTCTTCGGGACCAGGAGGTGGCTAACGATACGCGAACTCGATTTGGACTCTGATACTGGAGCTTGAGCTCGGATTTTCTTTGGAATTGGCATCTGATATAAGAAATGGAAAGTTAGACGTCGATAATACACACACATGTATATATTGCATAAGTAAACGAGAAGAAGGGGGCCAGTTTTATAATTTCCAGAAAATGCCAACATACATGAACGGGGGAATCATCAACTGGAACTTTGGTTTGGGACTCTGAAGATTTCATCGTTCTTGGCCATGCCTCTGAAGCAGAACCTGATATTCTGGGGATGAAAGCTTTGGTTGGAGACAATGAATTCTACAGCAGGATAGAATGCTAGCAAGGTCAGGATTTCAAGATGAACATAATTGAAAGAAGAGAAACACAAATAGTCCTGCGTATAATCAAATAAAATTACTCACATTTATCGACAAAGATTGCCGTGTTGGCCTTACTCCAGGAAGCAGAGGAAAAGTTTGTAGCTTTCCAGGACAGAAAGGAACAAGCAATCAGCCATTAAATGATTTGGAACATATATGGAGAAAGCAGCCTGGTACTGAAGACTATACCTGAGTATCTGAAACTTGTTGAGCTTGATCTGTAGCATGAGCCGCTGCGTTTTCTGTCTGTAACAAAAGTGGCAATTCACATTCGTAGATCTTCAGATGAGCCGGAATGTTCCTTGACCTGGAAGATTTTCTTGGGATGAGAAGATTGCTTGCCATTTCCTTCTGATCAGGATTCCCTTCCAAAGGTTTCAAATCATAGCATGCACTGTTCCAATCACCAAAGCTCGGACTGCGTTGAAGCTTCTTCCTAAAGCCGTTCGAGGAGCATTGGACCTTGCATGATATTTGAAAACTTAGTAATGTATATGATCCAAGGGCGGAGGTATAGTTTGGGCTACGTGCGTCTCCAGTCACACCCGATCCCACACTTTTCATTGTATATATAATATTATTTTTAAATAATCTCATTTAAATTTTAAATTTTATCATGCATAATACTAAAATTTCACATTTATAGATTATATTTAAACTTTTAATTTGTGAAAGATTAGATTTATGACGATGGTGTATTTTTTTGTATAAATAGTATAAACTTTTAATTGAATTTTTACTCTTTTAATTAGTCACACGTTAATTAGAATCCTGGCTCCGCTCCTGATATGATCTGTGAAATGAATTTTACTAGAATCTAAACAGAACTATTGTTCCGACATGTTTTCTCTTGTGAATGTTTGAAAAAATCTGGACTAATAAGATTCGCAGGACAAACTGTCTTCAGTCTGACACAAAATACTAGTTGTGAACTCCAAACCTTGTCTGTGTACGCAAGATCTCTCTGGTTGTGAGCCATTTTCTTCAAGATTGATCCTAGTTTGAAAAGGTTCATACAGGGAATAACAGTTCAGAATATAGGATGACAAGATATTAAATGCAACATAGTCATCTTCTTTACCATACAAGTTCAAGACATAGAAAGCCTAATGCGATTCCTATGTTCAAATCTTTTAACTCTGGAATTTGGACCAGCTTTCATAGAGCCATAATTTCTTCAAACACAGTCATGATCACTCATCATACATAAACAAATATCATGTTAGGAGCTACATGGAAAGATAGAGATTACTCGTTACTTTTTCTCTAGTATTACACAGTTGTGTGCATTTTCTTCAATCTTCCATCACCATACGACGAGGTTATGAAAAGGCCTCATTCTTTTATCATAGGAATTAGGAAACAAGAACTCATCAACACACAGGACATGATCACTTATTATGTTCACAGTCTCACAGACATATTGACAGGCAATTAGGCACTAATTAAAACATAGAACATGCAATGGTGCGAAACATTAATGAACAATCGAGAAGGAACTCATTGCAATGATGAATCAGATACCATCGATTACCCGAAAGACAGCAACTGCCTTTGACAGAGTGAAAACTTGAGTTCTTGAAGAAACAACTTGCTGTTTTGGTTACAGTACTACTGAAAATTTTGGCAATGCTTTTAATTTTTGGAAGCCTGAACTTGACTGAAAAAGGACCAAAACTCGAAAGCATGAATGTACTTTCATCTCATGAGTCTTTTATTCAATATGTAAGAATCTGAAAAGTGTTAAAGGAAAGATCTCATTTGCCTTTCAGTTGAAACTTCTAATGTATTCTTGAAAATACTTAATTATTTTCAGAAAATTTCCTTAAGATTAAATTTATTTGAAACTTCTTTTGAATGGAGAGTGAACAAAAAGGAGGCAAATGTGCCTACTTAAAAGTTTTCGGAGAAAAAGCTGAATCAAAAGTGAGAAAGTTGAGGGTGCGTTAATTTATTTTTATTTTTTTGAAACGGCAAAGGTGACTCAAACCCCAACCTATTGGTTGGAGGTGAAGCGTCCAACTGAGGGTGCGTTAATGATTCAGTCAGTATCATTCTTTACGAATCAAGCTATGGGACAGAAGAAAAGTTTGCAAGTGACGCTCTTGGTGTTTTTACACGTCTAGTTAGCCAAGAAGATCAAGAAGACTTGTATATCATGGGAATTTATTCGAAATAATTACACCCATGGCTGCAGATTCAACAGGCTGAAGAAGTTGTATTATTCAGTTTCTGGTTAGAGCTTCAAATTCCATTGAAATGGTTATATTTCCGACTTCTAGAAATAAAATCACCCCAGAACCGAGTTTTCAACAGATTAGTTTCCATATTTAGAATTACAAGATAGCATAAGTTCAATGATACATCAGCGATTTCTGAGAGCGAGCAACCTCTACACGAGCAGTATGTTGTTTTCCATTAACGTGCATCTGGAACAAGTCCTCATTCATGCAGCTCACCAGACATAACTCACACCTCAAGGGCTTTTTCGCGGTGTCCTCCCCATTTTTCAGTGCATGCAGTTTGGCCTGGTGTTTCTTGCCTCTCTGATGCATCTCTAGCAAAGCTCTGTCAGCACAAAAGATTCGGCACAAATCACATCGTAGGCTTCCACTTGCTGCTTGTCCAGATTTCCTTTCGTCCTGTCTATATTTCAAGTTAGCCCTGTGCCTGCGGCCCTTGAAGTGCTGATGGAGAGTTTGTGCACTGGAGCAGCTCGCATGGCAAACCTCGCAAAATAGCTCGTCTACTGGCTGTTTCATAATGTCGATAGTAGCAGGAGATGGCTCAGGAAGGATAGTGAGATCCCTATTAGTTGCTTTCCTTTTTGTGCCAGCATAGTAATTAGGACTCGTTCTTGACCTGAAATTAGTCGGAGGACTAGAACCTTGGGCTGGAGTCATACGATCATTATTATGAGTTGGATTTGCAGCCGGAATTGGCATCTGACAAGAGAAAATGAAAAGTTAGTAAAACCCACCAAAAGACCGCTCTTATATATTGTTCTACTAACTATTGAGCAGAGCATTTAAACCTTTTGTGATGAGCATGACACCTGATGCGATGGGCCAGGAGTCTGAAACTTGCCACCAGATGGTTTTTTCTGTCCTACCCAAACATCATTTGGAGTTTTGCAGCCTGGCAGTTCATCCTCGTGAGGCTCCTACAGAGTTATGACATGATTGTGAAGCAAACTTGAATCACAGAAAGGTCTTAATAGCAGATGTACAAATTACAGAAATGCGAATGATCCACATATTACTCACAATTTTCACTTGTTCTATCAATTTTTTTGAGTTACAAGCCACATCTTTCCAAGCAGTGAAGCTTGTACTCCGTTTCAAGTTCTTCGGAAAACAAAATATGAGTGAACTTCCACAAATGTATCAGAAATTCAGAATAGTAATAGTGAGCTATAAACCTGTTCCGCATACGCAAGGTTTCTCTGTTTGGCAGCCATTTCTTTTTGACAAATTAACCTCTGAAAGGTCACCTGTAGAATGAGATTCACACATGAATCATAATGCTGTAGCTGAAGCTTGCGTAAAGATGAGCATACAAATTAAATCAAATTTGACAGTATACTTCAGTAAGATACATCAGACTGCAACTATATTCCAATATGCAATTATGATCACTAACAAACTAACATTTAGTAAGTAAAAACAATATTTAGAAGAATCGACAAATAAACGATCTTACTTGAAAGCATATCCTATAAAAAACCAGATCGTGCGTATTCTCTTCATTATCACTTGTTTTTATGAGAACAAAAATCCTAATGCTGTAGGATTAGCAGACGTTCATTCCATATTTGACTCAACATGCTCAAAGTTTTGAATCGTGGACGTGCTAACAGAAGTTTACATATAACAAAGCCTACAGAAAATGATCTCTCTGACTGCATGCAGTCATATGGATGACGAGAAAATACAGAGGTAAGCATACAGTATGATCATTTCATTTCCCAGATTTCTAGCAATCACTTGTGTGTCCTGATACACAACATTATACATATCCGTACAGTATGATCATTTACCTTGTACCCAGTTTTTTTTTTTTTCAAAAAACAATTTTTCGCAACAGAATAGAGAATTTACAACATAACCAACAGATTTTAGAAGACAGAAAACCAATGATGAACATAGAGCAAGCATGTAACACATACTGCATACCTGGAACTTTTCGAATCTAATGACAGTTGAAGGCTTGAGTTCCAGTGTTACCAGATACAGCTCGAGATAATCGAACAAAAAGTGACCATGTCTGCTATAGGATGGAGAGAAAGAGCTTCATTGTGTTGTGTGTATAGAAACACATTGTTGTGTTTGAGAATAGAGAAATCATGGGGCAAACATACAAAGCATACTGCTTGTACCTTTCGCTGGTACTGATAAACTTTTGACTTCTAAAATGATAATTAACTACATTAGTTGATTTCTAAAATGATATTTACATTAAATTCTTTTTAATAAATGCATATTAATAATGTGGATGTTCTTTATTGTTTTCTTCCTAATTGACTACTTTAGAGATTATATACATCACTGGAGCTATACCTCACCATTTTTGCATTGTTTCTTGCTTCCCTAGTTATAAGGTATTTGAACAGGATATCAGAGAGCTGAGCCCTTTCTCAAAATTTTAAGCAAGAACTCGACTATCATAGCCTATTACATCCCGTTTCTGTAATTCTGTCACCTATCTGAGACCATTAAAAACAAAGAAAACTCTACCGGAGCACAAAAGAAAACCCAGGATGAATTAGAATTTTCTACAAAAATGGATGTATAATCAACTGTCCAGAATTTTACAAGAGACTAAACTACTGCGCGCTAGCTAAGATTTCTACAAGTCTCAGACATCATACAGTCTGAAATAACTTTACAAAAGAATCTAATGAGAGAACACGATAGGGATGACCATCTCAATGGAAACATAGAATGAGTTGGGCAATAAGTCCTACTGGTCAACCGGTGGCTCGAAACCTCTTTCAAATTCACAGTTAGAATATACAGCTTTCTCATGTCCTCTGATGTTGTCAGCCGCTAAGAATGTTAGCTTCATTTGTATCCTATAAACGAGAGAATCTTCACCCCAATCAGTTAAAGCCTTCTTGTACTGCACAACACAAGATGCAAGAATATATCAGAACAACATAAACTTGACAGGTACAGAAGGAGATAATCTAATCATTATAAATTATTGAAGAAGGCAATATAAGATTATCCAAAAAGTTTGTGGTGTGATGAAACATTAGCATATCTTGAGACATATTTCACTTGTAATGGTTCTCTCACCCAAAACTGTCGATATATATATGTATATTAAATGTAAAATATTTCATATGCTAGACCAGAACACTCAAGAAACAACTGAAAGTAAAGCTAAAGCTGTCAACAGAAAGAAATGTTGAGATGAGGACACTTCAGGTTTCACTGATAAATACAAAGAATCAAAAGAATTTGTTTTGTTCATATTTGCAAGGACTGTTCCAATAGCAGAAGCATGTTAGAAGAACTTATCCACAGAGATTAAACAAATACAGATTGCAGCTGCAATATATATTAATCCTATCATAATAATTACACCCAGAAACACATTTAAAGATCCTAGGAACCAAAAAGATCACTAGAGGGCAGACTGAAAACATTGCCAAGCATGGTCCAAACATACACGTACACGGTTTTAAGCCAACTTATGCATGCTAAGGTGCAAGCGACAAAAGCTAGTCATATAATTCTAGACTCTGAAACCTGGAACCTGCGGTTTATATTCACATACTGAATAATGAAGTGCAAACAAAACATTTCATTGTACATCACTTTCAGCTTATTTATTATCATTCCTAAAACAATGCGAAAGTCACAGTGAAACCCTATTTGGGAAGGAGGGATACAATACCTTTTTCGACTTATCTTTTAATGAAATTTATTAGTCTAGATGGTTTGTGCTGCAGCAAATAAGGAATCAAAAGTTCTGTGTATGCATGACTTTCAACCACTACTTATAGTAAGCGATCACAAAAACAGGAGTCCTGGCAGTTATTTTTTAACATGCAATTAAATTTTTAGCAATTTAGAAGCTACAGAACACGAAAGTGTCGGCCCAAACTTCTTATAGGTCAGATTTAACATGATTTGGATGACACTACATTATGAAACAGACAAAGAATAGTAGAATACGGTGAAATCTAACAGCTTTATGATAGGTGGTAATATTGCAACCAGAATATCTAGTAGACCACTATATTGTGGACATTTGATTCATTCATGAGAAGAAGAATCCTCATTGGATATGTGCTAGCTTCTCGAAATGATTTCCAGTGAACTTAGAAACATAGTGGTTTTACAAATGAATAGATGGAAATGCCCAGAACAATTAACAACCATGATCATGTCAAGGAAACCATCATAGGTCTGGTTCTGAAAAGTACTTTTACGAACATAACATAATCCTTCCTGGCCATTCTGATACAACAGAGGCAAACGATGAATAAACGAAATCATGGATAGTGGGTGGTTTATAAGGGTGGTTGTGAAATACGATGGAGGTCAAATTTACTGATAGGAGATTTTTAATGGCACAAGCAAAGAGGAATGGAGGGCAATACTAATGGGTCCCAGGGGAGGCGTGGAGTAACATCCGATGTTATTGCGAGAATGGTATCACTCTTACCAAAGAGACTAAATCTGGCTTTAAACAGAACCTATGACTGCCCTTTCATAATGGAAATCTTAACAACCTCCCATAAGAACTAACTCTACCAAGTTTTAGTTTTGAAAATACTAAAATACTTCTTCCAAAGAATACCTGTTCCTAGCATAGGTCAGATCTAGGTCTCGGACCCATAAGGGAAGTCGTTGTTCATAATTCCCTACATATCTTATCTCATACAAAGACCAAAACCGATATAACCTTCGCAGTACCCTTGAGTCCGGATCCTAAATAGCTAGAGCGGAGTATAAATCAATAGCAATGGAAGTCCGATCTGTGTTTAACCTAGACAGTTCATTGTTATTGCTTGCTTGCAATCAAGGTAGTGCTTTTTTTGCAGATAGCCCAATAAAATCATAGTAGTTCTATTTCTGTATTCATTGAAGAATTTATGGCGTAACCATAATAATGACGCTTTTTTGCTAAACCTGTCTTAAAGGTACGTCTAGTTAAAAGTACCCCTGCTATACTAACCGACATTAAATTACTATAAATATAAGTTGGTATTTATAGGAAATTTTTGAGACCAAAGATACATGAATTTACATATATACATACTAGTCCAAATTAGTGATGCCCGTGAATCTTTTTATCTTTCTTTTAATAAATAGTAGAAAATTGCTCCAAAGAAAAATACTAGTCAAGTACTGAGTTTACTTGAAGCCTCAACTATATAACCCAAAATCTTTTAGTACTTGATAAACACTACAAAATCACAGCCCATCCGATCCCAATTAAGTGCCTACAAGGAATTTCTGCATTAAAACAGTTGCATTTTGACTCGGTAGATGTATTTAAAAGTCATTTTTTTCTGGTGATATTAACTACCCATCCATAGTAGGAAAACACAGATTTTGAAAGGATAAACAGAATAAGGGTGATTAGTTTTGAAAACTTTTCTATGTTATTTTCATTGCATCCAAAACCCAAAGATAAAACTAATAAAATGCATGAACAGTTACTACAAACATTAAAAGTATGATAAAGAGTTGGAACTTGAACAAGCAAATGAGTTCAAAATTAGATAACAGTTAAAGCATCAGACAGAGTGCAAATTATATATCCTCTTTGCCTCCAAAAATACTTGAGGTTAAACATGAGCTACGTACTGCAATACACGGGCGTGACTTGCGAGTTTCTACTACTAAAAGAACAAAGTGTCAGCAGCAGATATTTTATGTGGCTTAGGATCAGTGGACCATTTGTTTAGTAATAGCAAAGACCAATGCGGAAATATAGAGTAAGACTCAAGAATTGCATAAACTGCATCAATCCAGCCAGTACAATTTTAAGAAAAAGTCTAAAACCATGTCTAGTCATCAAGGTAACAAAGAATCATTTTTTAAAATCCAAGTAATTGTCAAGTCAATGCATGCTAGTTTACTACTTGGGTGAACCAAAGGATAATCAACAGAGATCTGGGATACCATCTTTAGATGCATAGAAGAAAGGTACCCCTCAATTCAATAACTTGAACAAACTGACCATGATGTAGCAGGCAATCTCTGTACCTCAGTCTAAAGGATTACTTTGAATCTCAAAATCTGCAACACCATTCTCTTCAAGAATATCAGCAACGGAAAATGGAGTAGTAACATTATCTCCTGCACCTTCCTGAGGTGGTGGAAAGAGTTCAAAGGATCCAGATACCTGCCGAACAAGAAAAACAGAGTAAATGGTCAAATGAATTAACCATGGAGGTGAAGACTTTTTGGGCCTCACTGCAATACAGTTCTACTGCTATCTAATATACAAAAATCTATGAGTCTATTGTTGCAAGTTATGAAATCAGGTACTCCATGATAATGTACACTTTTCAGTGACTGAATTTCCTCGAGTTGTAGATATTCTCCAAATATCACAAATTTCAGCATGAATGATAGTTGTCCCCAGGACATTTGAGATGTAATTTGGCATTTCATTTTGATGATGTAACTCATAAAATTTTAAGATTACAATCAAACAAAACTATATGTAACGCCATACATTCATATTAGATGAAGAAGAATAGAATGGATGATCCATCTATTATGATTGTAGAGAAGGGAGATTAGCCTCTTGAGCAGACAGTGCCATTATAATAATTTCCTCAGTTATAACTAGAACAATCATTAACTTATTCAATAAACTAAAAAGTGCCAGAAGTCTTACCTCTGGTTGTACCAAGGGCTGAGCAGATTCTGGATCCTTAATCTCCGAACCAGCACTGGCCACCTGAGGCACTGCTTCTGGCTTCATTTTCACAGCCGCAACTTCCTCTAAGGGTCCATCTAGTATGAAATGGGAATCCATATCGGATGCTGGATTCTTGATCTCCGGAGCAGCAACTTCCACTGGGTGATCCAGCTAGTATGAATAGGAAAACGATTAGACTCTTACACAGGTGGCATGGTAATTTCCTTGGTCTAAGCTGGAGCTACCAATATCTTCCATTAAGTAAATGTGTCAGAAGTGCTTACCTCTGGCTGCACTGATGACTCAGTACATGCTGTATTTTTTATATCTGAAGCAGCAACTTCCACCTGAGGAACTGCTTCTGGTTTCTCCATTTCTGAACCAGTAACTTCTGCCTTGCCTGCTGACTGGTTCATGATCACTGAAGCCTCAGCTTCCACCATTGTTTCAGAAGCTCTATCTTCTTTCGGAGCATCAACTTCTGGTTTGGCATCATATGCACCATTCACAGTAGAAATCTCACTATCCACTGCAGAATTGGGGTTTCCATGAACATTGGCACCATCATTTTGCATTTCCACATCAGCACCATTAGTTGTCCTGGCATACATTGGATAAGTTACAGTCATATTGGTCCCAGTGCCTTTATCTCAAATGATAATTGTCGAAACACTTAGGATATTATTACCTATCAGAACTATCAGTCACTGTGCCGTTGGAGATTGGTTTGTTGCCAAACAACAATCCACGGAGAACCCTTCCATCAATGACTGTTTCAATAATGTAATTATCATGATCACTCTTAGTGACTTTAGCCTGGAAGGTCCTTTTCCCATTAATCTGGTATTCACTTATGTAATAATTATGCCGGCCTGTATTGCAGAAAATATTCATTACACATATACAAAATAAACAAAATAATTCATTTCATAAATAGAGAGTGCAATATCTCATCAGACACTCCCTCTGTCCCACTTATCTCTTTATATTTCCTTTTTTCCTTTTCTTTTACTTCTGGGTCCCACCACTCAAACGGAGTACTTCCTCCGTCCCGTCCTAAGCTTCTCAAACACTTTTTAGGTTCAAAAAATAAGACAAGAGTACTTTTTCATAAAATAATAAGACAATAGTACTTTTGTTTATAACTGAGTGGCATGAGATGTAATTTTGAGCTATTGTATGAATATTCTAACATTAAATATTTATCTGAGAACTCATTAATTTCAGTCTGGGAGTGTTAAGGCTCTGTTCTCTTCAGTCTTTATATGAGAACTCATTAATTTCAATTCAGTTCAGATTCATTCATTCAGTTCTGCTTAATTGGGTTTTATACTACAAAGGAATTATGTTCAGATCAGTTCAGTTCTATTCAGACGAATTGAACAAAGCCTAACTTGGAATTTTAAGATGGATCATTAAAAGCTGAATTAGAATGAAAAAAGAAATTTACTGAAATGACTATATATAGGTCCCAAGAGGAGTTGAACTTAGAGATCAATAGAAAATAATAAAACGGGCAAGATCTAACATCCACCCGGAAAAATGAAATTGTGTGAATATTTTATGCACTCAAAACTACTTTTTCATTGTCTTCTATAAACTTTTGGCAGGCCCAAAAAGACTTGGACCATGTGTGGGTGCGCACTCCACACACAGAGCTAGGGACAGACCTACAGCTACACATCTTTCTTATACTCTAAACAAATGAATTAATTATATTAGGTTATAATCGAGGTATATTTACTGCATTACGTTTATTCTTGCCTGGTGGTGTATAACTTGATATTGGCGTGGCTTGGTAAATAGTAGTATCATGCTCAACTCTTGAAGGAGAATGAATGTTTTCTTGGCATTTCAATTTCAGCTGTTTCCTCAGAGATAGTTTTTCAGTACGCCGTGCATCTCGCCCAACATCTCTACTGAGCCCTGGTGTAGGACACAGTTCATGATAGTTCAAACGTGTTAAACGAGTGATGAAGGAAACCATCAAACTTCATGCAGGAAGAAAAGTAAGATATGAATAAGAAAAAGGCGAAGAAGAACCTAGACCTGTGTGCAAGAAATATATGTCATTTAGTGCCTCAAGATTTTTGTTGCAGCCACCTATAAACATTAGAACACCCGCCATTTGCGGATCCAAACTCTCCCCGGCCATCGAAAATCTGGCAGAAGGGCCCTCACCAGCAGCTGCAACTTTAGTCCACATCCCTTTTTCTACAAAACAATAGTAATATAATCAGAACATCTCAACCCTGACACTTCACTTCTCACTAGCCAACAAAGCAGAGTATAGATGATAGAGCCAGTACTAATGAATAGTAATGGACATGAGTTCATGCGATCATATCTGAACAACTACCATGGCCATCCAAATTGATGCATATCAATCAACTGAAACATTCAACTATATCTTGATAAAAAACAGATAAGCTATCCAAGTATCAAATGAATTCCTTCAGTTCTTTCAAAAATCAGGTTTCAAGACAAAGGTCAAAGGCGGTTAAACTCAATTTCATGCACTCATTATGGCAACTATGCCAGGGTATCAGAAACAAAGTAAAGAGGTGACCTGGAGCATTTTGCTTGTTCTGTATCCTAATTGTCTGAAGTATGCCAGCCATAAAAACTTCTAAACAACATTTGGATATGACTCCCGGAGTCCCAGACAACCCAGGCCATGCTAGGAATTCTATTGTTTTTATCTTCCTGCCTTTTCTTATATTTTATTTTTTTAACTCATGTACATGGCAAACTTGCAATATCAAAGCACAAAATCACTACAGACCATCTTACCAAGATCAAGCACATGAACATCATCGTACAAGTTTTGCTCGTCGGAGAAACCCCCAAATACAAACAAGTTATCGCCAAAACTGATTGTTGTGTGACCAGCTCGAGGCGGTAATAGATGGCCAGTTGTATTCAGCTTGCACCAAACAAGAGAATCTTTTTGTTCAAGGATAAGATAATTCATGTCAGCATATTTTATGTAAATGAACAATTAGGTAATAATATAAAGGTGAGAAAAAATTATGGTACCCGCATCAAGAATATGGACATCTGGAAGATAGTAATTGGATGAATCTTCGCCTCCTATGACAATGATTTTGTCCTTCCAGGATGAGCAAGTATGACTATCTCGCTTACTCGGAGGAGTGCCAGAGGGAACTACACGCTTCCATGAGAATGTCTCTGCCATAATAAAAGGGAAAGTGTCATCATAGAGATCTTACATAATTGTATACATAAAGAAATAGTGCCAATCAAATCATTCTTGAAGGTCTGAATTTCAACGTGTACCTGCCACTAGTTTATTTGTCAAAGATTTATCAGAAATTAACATGAATATGTTGGTAAACTGTAGCAACACATACTCACATAGCTTGTCCGAGGTTGAAGCAGAAAAAAACTAAAACCACCTAAACATAAAGTATTCATGCATGGCCCTAAAAAAATGATACCAAACATGCATGTTAAATGTAGAGAGCTGATATTCAGTTTTTCCTTATTCCTACTAAATGTTAGTAGTCTATGAAACATGCAATAGCAAAAGATAACAGATTGAATGAAGATATTTTCCAAGCTATGTAAGATAACATATGGAAAATGAAGAAAGAAGCTTCCTCTTTATGTATTTCATTTACAAGCATATTGCAACTAGTAAATATGAAACAGAGCATGTCACTGTGTAAGAGTAAATAGGAAGCTGATACCAGTGTTTAATATGTACAGGTCATCATAGTAGATCTCATTGTTTACTGACTTTCCACATCCACCAAATATGAAGAGCCGTTTGCCTATTAACGCTGCACTGTGACCTTCTCTAGCCTCAGGTCCATTACCTCTTAAACTTGGAGATATCCACGTGTTTGAAGCTAGCATGTGAGGATAAAAGCAAAAATTAATCACCAGATTGACATAAATGATTGGCCAACACTGTCATAAGCTTTCATTTTTCTACCTTCACTAACAATTAATTACATCACAAAGAAAATTCAATTTTTAAGAAACATCATATGACCATACAAAATGGATAAACCAAAATGAGGAAGTACCAAACTACTCTCACAGCATTTATTCAAACTAACACAAGTGAATATAACATGGATGAGAAACTCACCGGTATCCAAAATTATCAAATCATTAAGAGGCTTTCTTCCATCAGTACCACCAAACACAAAAAGATTATCTCCAACTGTTGTACAGCTATGGCTGTCCCTAGGAACAGGGGGTATGCCTTTCATCACAGGCTCACTCCAAAGCATATTGACTGATCACAAAATAAGAAAAAAAATCAGAGCAGAGTTTCTAGACTAAAACTGATTCCAGCTCCAACATCTGTTGGTACTTACACAGATAAAACTTAGTAGCAAGGACATAATTTTATATTGTTTAAATCCATGAAGTAAAAAAAGTATTCAAAATACTTATCCCACATTGTTAAACAAAAATTAGAGAAAATATTTCAACCCAGATCAACTTTGCCAATTCTACACCATCTAATGTGGCCTTTTGTTGATCACACAACTCAAAGAAGCTGACACATGCATTCCAACACACCACACATCCTTCAAGAACCAGGGAAGAAGATGATTTTACTTCCTTTTTATGTGAAAGGTAATTTCCAAGAATAATAAAGAGAGATAGAGGACAAGTTAAGCGTATTACAGCATATCAGACATAAAAGAGACTAGGCTTGCTATCAGGCACTTGATTACTTGCTGAACCATTGAAACAGCAAGGTAACAACCCAAAGAATCCTTACCAAACTTCCAGTGTGGGCTACAAATATCTACAGCTTCTCTCATTCCAAATGCACCAACAAACACAACCGTGTATAAGATTCCACAAAGTCTTTTTATCACTATCTCTTAAGTTCTATTTATGCATACAGTCGAACATAATTCCAACCCATCCGATAACTTCAGGCTCGTACTGGACTAGAACTATAGAACTGGCTTTTCATCAAAGGCTCAATCCAAAGCATATTGACTGATAAAATAATATACGAAAATCAGAACATAGTTTCTAACTGACACCTGCTCCAAGCCTCCAACATCCATATTACTTAAACAAACAAAAGCATAATAGTAAGAACATAAATGCATTGTGTTAAAGCTTTCATAGTAACAAGTGTTCGAAATTAAAGTGTCCCACAGTGTTAAATGAAATTTAGAGAAATATTCCATGCCAGGTCAACTTTCCGAATCCTACGCAATCTAAGTATATAACAACTCATTGACCTCACGACTCAATGAAAGCTAACAAATGCTTTTCAAAACACCAAGCACCCCCCAGTAACTGGGGGCACAACTAGAGTGTGGCACGTAATACCAGAAATAGGTGTAAATCTACTGTTTACCTAACACAATTCCAACTATTCTATAATCTTAGGACTCTGGCCCAGAACTTGAAACCTGGACTAAAAGATCAAGGCATTTTAACTGGGACTCCAAATCATCTTGGTTTCTCATCCTCCGAAACGAAAACAGTTCATAATTTTCACAACCCCAAAAGTTGAAACTTTTTCCTAACATTTCCTCCGTTATGTATCAAAAAACAAGACCACTAAATGAATTAACGAACAAATAAACCAAAATCAGAACAGAGTTTCTAACTACAGCCATAGCCAACTCCAACATCCATCATACTCAAAACAAACAAAAGCTTAGTAGTAAGATGAGAATAGAAACTTTCTTTTAATCTCGTATTAACACATAGCAAAATATTAACCACAATCTTAAACGAAACCGAGAGAAAATAATCCAAGCTAGATCAGCTTTCACAATTCTACACCGTCCATTTATTGATCCAACAACTCAAAGGAGCAAATAAATGCTTTCCAAAAAGCCACACATCCTCCCAGAAATAGGGAATAGCAGGTAAGGACAGTCACCATCCGAAAATCACGTGTCGTTTGCTCAATACAGAGGCCCAAACATAATTTCAACCTATTCTGTAATCTTAAGTCCACCAGAAACTATAAACGTGGATTAGAATCTCAAGATATTCCAACAAAGGAAAACCCCAAGTCATCTTGTTTTCTCATGATACCAAAATGAAAACAGCTTAGAAGTTTGAAAACCATAAAAAGTTTGGAACACTTTCCTATCATTTCTTCAGTTTTTCCGGAGAAAAAGTACAACCAAAGCAGAAATAAAATAAAATAAAATATACATTCCAACTAAAGGCAAGATCTATTCGGTAACTGAATTAACTAATATAAAACGACACAGTTTCTAGGCCGCAGCAACACCGCTCCAACATCCACGTTGCCACACAAAATTAGAGACAAAATACTTCAATCCAGATCAACTTTCCCAATTCTGCGGCCTCTTTTGTAGCAATTACGCTACGAAAAGAAACTAACAAATGTTTCCTTAACAGCACTCATCCTCCCAGAACCCTGTTGCATTCCAAACCTAGGTCCTTCTTCACTCTTCATTTGTTCAAACATAATTCCAACCTATTCGCTGTCCTTCAGGTTCACCCAGCCAAACTGGACTAAAATTTCAACATATGTCAACTAAAACCGCCAAATCATCGTGCTTTCTCATCACACCGAAAGAAAACGAGTTTGTAATTCCGAAACCTCATTATAAAAATTGAAACTTCTTCCTCCCATTTCTTCATTTCACTCCACAAAAACAAGCACCACTAAAACATAACCATTTCCAACTAAAGGCACCACACCATCAACTATGTAACAACATGAACTAATTGAGCAACTAAACGAACCAATAAACCTTAAAAACTGAAAACCCTAATCAGCAGAAAACAGAAAAGCAAGAAAGGGAAGAGAAGAGTAGAAACCAAACCAGTGTCAAAGACATGAACACGATTGGTCTGGCACTGGTCTTCGCCATAGCCACCAAAGACATAAAGTAGCTTCCCTCCTCTAATGGCGTTGCATGTGTGACCCCACCTCTTGCCGGGGCCACCACCGGCGATTCTCTGGTGCACCTTCTCCCACCTCATCACCATGCTCTGATCAGACAACATTTGCTCCTTTTTCACTCCAAAAAAACCAAAAAGTTGAATAATTTAAGCAGCAAAACAAGAAACCCACAAACAAGAATGAAATGTGAGAGAGTGAGAGAGGTTTCAGAGGGAAAAAAATGGAAACTTTGGTTTATTGGGAACCGGGTTTTGGTTAAGCCCTTCTTTAATGAAAATTAGTGGGTATGTAATTGCAACTGATAATAAATGTACTGCTCATGTTTTTGCTTTCTCTGAGTATTTTTGAATTTTTTGGTAAGGTCTGAATACAAATTAAACAAAAAAATTTATGTTAAAATAGATATTTTTAATCAAACTAACGTGATTACAACCTGGTGTCAAATGTTCTCTGTCAAAATTTGAAAAATAATTAAACAAAATGGATGAATTTTGGAGTATTGGTATCACATGATGTTTTAATTACATTTTGTTATTTATGATAGAGGTAATTTATTAAATTTTATTAATGACGGATGAAAAGATAATAATATTGAATTTGATAAATGACGGATGAATATCTTATTTTCTTTAAGCAATTTTTAAAAAATTATTTTCAAACATTGAATTGTGTTCCAAAAAGTACATTCCTAATATGTGATTTTAAAATATTAAATTAATGACGTAGAGTGATTATTTCAAGATTCCAGTTGCAGTAATAAAACGCTTACTAAAAACTAATTCTCATTTGTAATTCATTAGTAATATGATCATTGTATTATACATTACGTTATAACCAAATTCGTTTCAATTTAATCCTTTTTACCACTAAAAATTATGAAATTTGTGACCTAATCATTATACTTGTGATCTAATATATCTTCATAATAAAAATGTTAGATTGTCATAATTATTACAAAGAAGATTTTACATTCTTGCAATATTGAAGATTCGGGATGTTTATCCTAGTGGCTTGATATTTTAGTTTGTCAAGATCCGTCTACTAATTTTTCTCGTGTTGTAACCTACGTTTTAGACTCTAACGTAATTAAAAATTAAAAGTAGTATATAACCCACAACTTGGCGCGTGGGAAGTCGCGTGGAATACTATTTTGTCGGGATCTCTATCTATAAACACGGATACTTCCATCTCCTTTGGTCTTCTCTTCCCCTCTCTCTTCTTTCACCGGATTCTAATTGCAGACAATTTTTTTAGGTTTGTTTTCTTTGGTTAATTTTCGTTTCCCTAAAATCTAGATCTGTTGAGCTTCTTGAACATAAACTACAAAGCTTGAGTGCAAATTAAAGCTCTACATCCCAGGCCTGAGTTCGTTTTATTCTATTATGGCTCTTTAGATTTTAAACTCGGCCCAGCTGCATCTTCCACAACATATTCGCCCTTTTCTACAGCAACACTCGGTTTCATATTCAACAACAATGCTCCGCTTCCGTCACAATCACCGGAATGCTTCAACATCGAGACACTGGCATATTTGATTGACAAACTTGTGTATGCGAGGACTATAATGAGATGATTTTGCACACGA
Source organism: Plantago elongata (assembly GCA_036897095.1). Classification (NCBI taxonomy): domain Eukaryota; kingdom Viridiplantae; phylum Streptophyta; class Magnoliopsida; order Lamiales; family Plantaginaceae; genus Plantago; species Plantago elongata. The sequence continues at coordinate 20,611 of JAYMSP010002502.1, forward strand.
CGAAGATACCAACAACAAAAGCTGCAATTGTTTCGATTCATGTATGCGGTGAGTATCTTTCAGTTATTTCTTCCCTTTTTGGTTTTTTTTAAAGCTTTCTAGGTGTTTAAAGAGTGTTTACTTTATCTAGTTTTACGGAATATCAATAATATAATTTTGTATGGGATATTATGTTGATAAAGTTGTAAATGGGTGATAAAGTAAGTGAGAGATTATATGAAACGAGTTAAAGAGAGGAAAGAGATATAATAAAAGATTAGTTAATGAGATAAAAACTTTTTATAGGTTAGAAAGTTTTTAACGAAATGCCAAAAAAGGAAAGTTAGAAAGTTATTAATAGAATTACATTGCTTAGTTATAATGATACTATTGATTAGAAGTTTATTCTTGGGGGGCTCAAGAAATAGATCATGAAGATTTATTCTTCAATATCTTGAGCTTTCATTTTGTCTTTGTACCGAGTAGGGGTTTATTCTTGAGGGGTTCAAGGGATAGACCATGGAGATGTATTCTTCAATATCTTGAGCTTTCATTTTGTCTTTTTGTACCGAGTAGGGATTTATTTCTTTAGTCTTGGTGAGAGGAGCATCTTGTATGCTCTGAGGAATCCTAGGACGATTAACTCAAGTAACTGAATCACATTGATCCAGTTTTCAATACCTAACCCTCGATCACGTCTTAAATTACTTATCAAGTGACGTGAAAGATGGCATAGGGTGGAGTAACGTGGTTAAGAATGGGTCCGAAGGGGATCTATGGTGCACTTGCACCACCGTAGTCGTGCGGGGCATATTTCAGATATTACCCAAAAAAACGGCTTGAGTGTCGTGAGGGTTGATGGATGTGTCATGTGTATACTAAATCGGCACTCACCTTGGTGCGACTTTTGGTAAAATAGACACTACCGGATTTTTATGAAATTGATGGTGGAATTTTCTTAGTATGAAACTGTTTATGTGATTGAGACTCTTTTGATGATGTAGATAATTGTTGAGATGCATATTAAGCCTACATGGAGGGTTGAGAATTGTGCGGTGTTGAGGCTTGGAGTTTTTTTTCGTTAGTTGATGATTGTATTTGGTTTTGATATTTTTAATGATATATCCTACTAGAACATGTATGTTGGTTTGGACGAGATGTTTTATTCTTCATGTTTGGTTGAGTACACTCCTTGTACTCTTGATCCTTATTAATAAAAAATTTAGCCGTTTCAAAAAAAAATTATTGATTAGAGGTGTTTGTTCATTATGTGATGTTGTTGTTAGGAAGATTATGAGCTCAGGATTAGTGTTTGGTTGATTTGCGGAGTAGATTTCTAAATTGAGAGAGTTAGAGAGTATTTATACACTCTTTGACTTCATCCCTTTTCATCATCTCAGCTCTCCATTTCGATTAGTTCGACTTGTTTCAGAACGAACTGAATGATGCAAGAAATGTGGAACGCTCCTCCCTGTTTCCATCTGTGCAAGTCGGTTGCTGCCTCCCCAGCCAAGCCACTAGGAGTTTCTCGTACCCGGTCTGAGACGTTTCACATTGCTCACAAGGATCCTGTGGGTGACACTCCCTTATGTTCGTGCCAAAATGTCCAATTGGTGGATTAGGATCCGGAGAGAGTGATACCGATGTTCCGGGCGGCGATTAATGCCGGAGATAGAGTGGATAGTGCACTCAAAGATATGGCTATTGTAATGAAGCAGTAAAATAGGCTGAAGAAGCCATTTAATCTATCAAGTCGTTGCGATCCCAGTGTACCGACCGAGCTCAGGAATCGCTCGATAACATTCTATTAGACCTGTACAAACAGCAAAGTGAGTCCTATCCCATGTGCTAGCTCATGTTTTTGGTAGTGGTGGACATGATACACTTTGCTTTGGGTCCTAAATTATGCATAATGACTCGTGATTATTTGATACTCCATCCCTCGGTTTGAAAGTCTCGCTCACTTAAATAGAAAATTTCTCTCCTACTTTATACATTATATCTCATACTTTATTCCTATTTCTCCTACTTTATCCAATCACATTTATAATTTATTACCTTTTTTCCTACTTTATCACTTTTTTCTTAAATTTATGTCCGGTCCTGCAGAATTTCCAAATCGAGACGGAGGGAGTATATACTTTTTCCATCTTGTATTGAATTAAGCACTTCGAATATAAGTTTAAGAAAAAATTAAACAAAATATAGAGATGGTAAAAAGAAAAAAAAATTGAGTAAAGAGTTTGATTTTTAAGTCTCATTCCATTTTTGCAGTTTTGAATTTTTCAAACTTAATAGAATTGAACTTCTAACTATAAATAATTAACTCTTTGTGCAAAAATTCTCAATTATATTAAGTAAAATAGAAATCGTTAAATATAACGCTGTAACACGCTATGCGTGTGGTGCGATTTCTAGTTTAATATAAGATGAAGTTATCTCAAAAAGAATTATTGTAAAGATATAAAACAAGTTGAAGAAGTGAAGAAAGATTGTTGAAGAGAAGAGAGAAACAGAAAAGAAACAGACTTCTGAAACAGAAGAAAACAGACTGCTGAAGAAAATAAACGGAAGAAACATTATTTCTGTTGTTACGTTTATTATTAAACAGATTTACGACTTGTACATTGTGAATAAAGGATAGTACATTTAGTTAATCCAAGAAGCAGTTAGTTAGTTGAGTTGTTTCAGCAGAGTATATAAACACTGCTTTCTTTCCTCTTCTGATCAATCAATTGATATTGTAACAATTCAATAATCTCTCAATGTACAGTTTTCTTTTCAGTTTATGAAAATCAACATGGTATCAAAGCTTCAGTAACGGTTACTTGAGGATTCTTGATCAGTTTTTTATTTGAGAGGTTAATCGAATTCAGCTGTGTGTGTTTGTGTTTCGCTGATTGCGATTCTCTGGTTGTTTTTTTTACTCGTTCATTGATAAATCATGGGAGATGCTGGATCGATGAATGGAGGTGGTGATCGTAGATATGTTCACCCATTGGAGATTAGATTGGATTTGCCTTCTTCTCCGTTTTACTTGCAAGCTTCGGATCAACCTGGGGTTGCCATTGTCTTGGAGCAGCTTGATGAAACTAACTATCAATCGTGGAGCCAGTAGATTATGATTGCATTGGATGTCAAGAACAAGGCTGGATTCATCGATGGTACGATTTCTGTTCCGGATGAACATGCTACTCCTTTGTTGTTTTTTGCGTGGAAAAGAGCAAATGCTCTCGTACGCATTTGGATTTTAAACTCTTGTAGCCAAGATATTCGTTCTTCCCATTTGAGAACTGTATCTGCTAGGGAATT
>JAYMSP010002503.1:0-23899 GCA_036897095.1 Plantago elongata
CGATTACTCAAATCAACACCCTCCTTGATCTCCCTCATCACATTTCCAATTCCCCTACGCTGTCCTGCCCTCTCACCTTTCGTAGCTGAACCGATAAGATCGACACTCGGGTGCGTCGAAAACCTCGGCTCCTTCATTCTCCTGTGCTGATCGTATAAAGCAGTTAGCTCCCTCATCTTCTCCTTGAGTCCATGGTGCGGATTCAACGCCATGAATTCACGATTCTCATCCCGATCTCGGATAGATGGATTTGTACACAAGCTCTTGGACCTCGTGGATACTGTCATTTGGGATTACTTGAGAAATTCAAGAATTAATCAGCTTATCTATCACTCCCAGTAATGAGTACAAGAAATGGAATAAACAGAGTAATTTATTCTTTTTTTCTTTTTTTTTCTTTCCAATTTTGGGAATTTGAAATGAGTACAATAAATGAAATCGAGAATGTTTGAAATTTGGGGATTTGGGAGTGAAATGAGAATTCAATTGAGGGTTAGAGGAAGAAGAAGAAGAAGAGGGATATACTGGTTTTGAATTGAAACTGTGATTTTGTGATATGAGCAGACCGTTTATTGCTATCGCCAGTACGATGAGGACTGGAGAGTGGTCTGGTGGTAGTGAAAAGTGGAGTGGCTGGATGGAATGTAACGGTCGAAAATATTAAAGTAGGTAGATGAGTATCATTTTAGTTATCTTCTTTTATTTATGTTCTGTTTGTTTCTCTTTTTAAAAGTGTGTAACTGAATATCTTTCATAAAATGAAAATATACATAGTTTAAATAATCTGGATACTATGAAACTATGTACGGATAATTCTATTAATGAAAATGTACATAGTTTAATTTTCTTCAATGATATGTATTTTTTGATTATCGACTCTGCGTACTTTTTGTGTATTCGAGGTAAGAATTGTGATGGAAGGATTAGTGGCGAAAGGAAGACATGGCAACTGGGAATGTGCAGAGTAATTGGATTATTTGAATGATGGTTTGAGTTTTTATTTTCTTTAATATTGAGCAATGTCTTATTAGATTGGCCAACCATCAATTTGAACATGCTACGACGTAATTAGAAATTCATTGTATATATTAAATATATTGAATCATTTAGGGGCTGATTGACATGCGACTTAAATGCCCAGATTTAAATGTCTGAATAGTGATCAGAATTGTAGTGGGATTGTTAAATTGTGTTTGGTATAAAATTGTAATTGGATAGGGTATTATATGTTTGTTATATAGGTAGACAAAAATGTTGCTACTGTAGAGTCATTTCGATCTTCAGCATTTAAATGCCATAACAAACACAAGATCCCCGAGTAGCATTCAAACGGACATTTGAATGATACTCTAATCAACCCCCTATTCTTCATACTAAATTGAATTGAAACTAAAAATATTTTATATTTAAACCCCCCCCCCCCCAAATCATATCATTATAGTTACTTGTCAAGTACCTGAGTTGATTGCTTCAAATATACTTCACTATCATAATTTCATGATATTATTTAAAGTTGTAAAGCCCATGTTCAATATATATAGCTTTGATCGATCCAATATGTTTGTGTGTGTGTGTAATAAACTTATTAGTTGTTATCAATATTGTCCTTGTCTCTTATGGACTAATTATTTTCTGAAATGACTAATAAATGTAGAGAGAATTTATAACTTAAAGTTAGATATTTAAGTAAAACGTATAATCAAGTTGAGTGGTCTATTCTTAAGCATGTGCAAGAAAAAGTGGCTTTAATCATAATATTTCTTACTCAATTTGTGAAGTATTATATTCTTACTTAATCATTTTTAATTGGTGAAACCTTTCATAATATCACGCTCAAGAGAGGGGGTGAGACATGAGAGGACCACTTATCCCCTTAAATATTCTCACAACCTTATATATTTAAATACAGTCACTTATAAATTTTGATATTTATAATCCTCTACTTATTTTACAATGGAAAAATTAACCCCTACGTTTCAACAAATCTACATGTACAATTGTATATGTATAAAAACTAGGGAGCATTACGGGCCGGTAATATGTTGAAAAAACTTTATAAAAATCGACCGCTGTAAACATTTCATTTTTCTGGATCGTTTTTTGTAATTTTCTTTACAATTGGGCCTCTTACGCGAAATTTTCCTAAAAACTTGAAAGTAACGTGCTGGTCCGGGCTTGTGGGCCAAAAGATGTAGGATCGGCCTAAAGGCTTGCTGGGTGGTTAAACTCTAGCAAAATTGGAGTTGATTTGGGCCAGTTCCGGGTAGAACTTGCCAAATTGTCATTTACAGATGAAAATGTAAGTCGAGAGTGAAAATAAGAGAATGAAATTTTATAATGTTTCCCAAATTTTCCCATAAATCACCAAAACAATCTATAGTAAAATTAAATATTAAAAAGAGTCCAATCCAAAATGAAGTATACTAAAAAATCAGTACTCTTTATAAAAAAAATTAACTAGATATCAAACTAGCGACGAAGTCAACGAGGAATGTTATAGCCTCTAAAAATGTAGCTTCAATTAATTAGGTGGATCCATTCTTTCACGCGAGTGGAAGTTGAGAAGGAAGAAGACAAGACAACATTTACACAAGGCAACAAAAGAGCCATTCTTTCACTCACGGCTCAAAACGTCAAATTTGTGTTACTACTCAATTATTGCCACACTGTTCCTCTACTCAAGGTAAAGCTTTGTGTGGACATTTTGAGCTAGCTTGGTTCGCTTTTCAATATTTTCAATCCACACTTGTATGTTTTCAAATGTTTCCTAATGGATAATAAATAACATCCACACACAATTGATTGCCCTGACTTTGGTCATGTGAAGTTCTTTTTTCCTTGTAATGGGATGTTTATATGGTCACAAAATGAGAAGGGTTTCATATTAGGCCAAACACCCCGTTAGGCAGTGATTCTTAACATGAAAATCTACATAATTTTACGGTCAACCACTCGACCTCAGTTTTGCACTTGGTTGGTAGAAAATTGCATCTCCAAACGCAGAAAGTTCGACCCCATAGAACACTAGGCTGTGTTTCCAAGCACCTATACTGCTGCATTTGCAAATGCCTAGGAGGCCTGAGCATTTGTCAAATGCGATGAATGATGCAAAAAATCTCCAAATTGTGTCCAACTGTCCAAGTACCAAGCAATGCACATTGCCACCAGGGCTGCCTCTCACTAGTGTGCATTCAGAAACCTGTTTGGACTTCAAAGGACTTTAATGTGCAAAACTCGAGTGTTTCACCGCATTTACAAAACTTACTGAACAATCCCTTGGTGTCCAAGATTCAGAACTGCATTCAAAACAATACAGGCAATGTTGTAGGCCATTATCCTTGCTTGTATAGTATGAAGACCGTACAGAGTTACATTACCCTACACTCTCTGAAGAGGTCCAAGAAAATTACATGACATTATACTAGTACTAGTATGTATCAAATGCATTGCAATGACAAATAGGCAGTCAAATGTCAGAAATGTTTGCAATGACAAATAGGCACAAAAATTAGTCCGTACTATAATGTAGTTATTACATCGTCCCGTAGATTTTCATACATGTGTCAATTTTAATTGTCTTACAGAAGTGCATATATTACTAAAAGGAGACCACCCCACATCCAACAATATAACGATATTACCCTTACACTTAAATTATCATCACATAATATTTAACCTAAAAATAAACGACAATCATAATGTATAAGGTTCGGGTATGAATTTACTAGTAATTTCATCGATTTGTGTGGGATATGGAGTAGCGGTTAATAACAAGATTGTATATTCTACTTGATATTGATACATGTATGATGTGCATATGTGACTTTGATGTGTGCATGACAAAATGATCCCCATCCCTTGAGACCCACTAGTGGTCCTCTTCCATTAACTCACTGTTGCTCCAATTCTCTCTCTCTTATCTTGTTACAAATTCTCTTTCTTGCCAAGTCTAAAAGGGCAAAGACCAATATAGCTCCATAACTAGCTGCAACATTCTTGATTGCAGCCAATTGTATAGAACTTATAGGTAGGCATTTTATATATATACATGTCAGACACAGGTGCAGATTGGTCAATTGGAGCTGAATGGAGCAGAGAAGAAGAGAAAGCATTTGAAGATGCAATTGCCATGCATTGGGTTGAAGACAACAAACAAACATGGGATAAGATTTCTTGCTTGGTTCCCAGCAAAAGCATTCAAGAGTTAAAGTATCACTATCAACTTTTAGTTGAAGATGTGGCTGCCATTGATGCTGGAGATATCCCATTTCCTACCTACAATTCAGCTATAGGGGAGGAACAATCTTCTCTGGTGTCCAGTAATATCAAGGATCATTACCACGAGAAAGAAAAGCGGTTTTCAAGTTGTGGTTTTGCAAGTGCTGTGGCGCATGAATCCGCCCCCAGCCAGTCGGGGGGTAAAGGGAGGGCATCCAGCCGGGCCGAGCAGGAGCGCAGGAAAGGGATCCCATGGACCGAGGAGGAACACAGGTAGTAATGACTAATAAGCAATTTATCATGATTTCCTGGGCATTATATCCTTACCGTAACCTAAATCAAGTAAAACCCAGAATCTTTTGAGAAAGTTACAAAACTAAGAGGAAAACGTTGAAAGGGTACTTCAAAACATTTGGGATGATTGTCCGAGTTAAAACGAGTTCATTTCTGATGTGCAGGTTGTTTTTGCTTGGTTTGGACAAGTTTGGGAAAGGTGACTGGAGGAGCATTTCAAGAAACTTTGTGATTTCCAGGACTCCAACACAAGTAGCAAGTCATGCCCAAAAGTACTTCATCCGTTTAAACTCAATGAACAGAGACAGAAGAAGATCCAGTATTCATGACATTACTAGTCTCAACGGTGATGTTTCTTCAACTCATCAACCTCCAATCACCGGTCAACAAGTGCATCCACCACCACCTGTTCCTGTAATGAAGCATCACAGACCAAATGTACATGGAATGGGCATGTATGGTGGTGCACCAATGGGCCAGCCGGTTGCTACACCTCCGGGAGGTCACATTGCATCTGCTGTTGGGACTCCAGTCATGATGGCACCCGGACATCACCACCATCCTCACTACGTCCTTCCTGTTGCTTATCCAATGCCTCCCCCACCACCACCACCACCCATGCACTAAATGAAACCAGCAACTGATGTAAACTTATAGAGCAAAATAATACCCCCAGCGACAGTTGTGTAGTGTACAACAGAATCCCAATAACCCGTAGTGGAGTGTATGGTGAAATTCACCGGGTGTAGAGCCAAGTTTTGCATTACAGTTACTAATGAGCTGCAATAGGCTTATTCTTAACTGATATCAGATGCCCAGGGAACAATGTTTATTTTAACTTCCTGTAATCACATTCTTTCTGCTGTAAATAACAAGGCCCTTTAGAACTTCTATCTTATCTACTTAAACAGAAACAAAATAAGCTATTATATTTTGTAGTATTTCTTATGAAGCTCGACTTGGACCTATTCAGAATGATTTTCAAAGAGCGTACACTAATCACCTCATATTATTTATCCACCTACATGTCTGGGATGATCCATCCATATGTCATGAGACGTACTACTACAAGACTTGAGATACAGAAACAAAACACAGCCATTATGGCTCTCCTTTTGAAACACAGAATCATTTAACATGAGAACTAATATACATCTACCCAGCAAAGTTCAAATCTGATCTAGTTAAGTACCTTACTAAAAGCAGAAGATTTGAGTCAATACAGGTAAAAAGTTATCACTGCTAAGCAAAATGTGATTCTAAACCATCTGACAACAACTATCCATAGACTACATCACAAGTACAGCAACCCAGTTGTTATAAGCAATCGAGAAGGAAGCTCAACTGTTCCGGTAATTTTTGAAAGGCTAAGAAATGTGAGCGCCAGCCCGATGATTCAAATTGTAGGTTTTAACTTAAAAAGGCTATCCTAGTTTACACATCTGTCAAAGATGATTCTGGACAGGAAATGGTGCACAAAATTACTTTTAAGGAGAGTTAGTAGTCTCACAATTGATAAGAAAGCTTCCTGTTAAAGACCTGATACAACCACCTTTTGCGCCCCCATTTCCACCAGGTTGGCGCCAGTGCTCGTTTTTGTGTCTTTTGTTTTTCTGCACATTTTGAGTAGATTTGGTCAGTGGCCAATTTGGCAAAGGATAATACTCAACTTTTGAAACCCCCCTCAGAAACAAACTAACAATGTAGCGTTCCAATATCTAGTTGCATCTCAACATACCAAATTCTTTCGAGAACTTAAGAGTAAATCAAAACTTCTCTACGGCTAGCTAATCAAGCCTCCGTCTTTGAGAAAACTGGAGCGTGCCAAATTTCTATCTGCAATTGCTCTCCAACTAAACTTAAGAACTCTAAAGCCACAAACATTTGATTGCCACATCTTTGTTCCAGATTTGCTCGTATCACAACACAGTGTTAAACTTGGGTTGCAAGTTGAAAGCAATTGCTCTCCAAATAAACAAACGAAATCTAAAGCCACGACTTATGATTGCCACATGTTTCAGATTCGATCATATAACAATAGAGTGTTAAACTTGGGTTGCAAGTTTAAAACAGCAATTGCTCTCCAGGTAAACTTACGAATTCTAAAGCCACAACATATGATTGCTTCATCTTTGTTCCAGATTAGCTCATATCACAATACAGTGTTAAACTTGGTTGCATGTTTTCTGGACGAGGGAATAGCATACGTTTTTAAGAATATGACCATATTCAGATTGCATTGATAGGTACAAGACGAAGAACAAAAACATTCAGATAATTGGAATACGGAAATTCAAAATTTCGAGAAGAATGTGTACTAACTTTTATCCCGGGGACTGGGAGAACACCATCCCAATGATTCCCATTCTGAGTGAAACTTCAACATGCTGGATCGCAGCGAAGACCAATAATTCATCTGAATTTTCTTTACTTCACATACAGTTTGCAACCCAGCTCCAGACGGCACTTCATGATCCACATAACTTTCATGATCATCACCTAGTAACACCTGTAACAGAGCCTAATGAGGAAATCTTGGACCAATCACTATGACTATCTATCAGAAATAAGAGGAGCAGATTGACAAACATTACTGTTTAAGACGCATATAAATTAGGATCGCACTAGGACAAGCATAATACAGAAGATTCTCATTCAGAAGTTACTCTAGATTGTCATTGTATTAGTAGAGATCCACACACAGTAATTAACCAAAACAATTATTAAAAAACAAAGAGCAAAAGAGAAATGATTCTAAGGCCAGTACTTTTGGTATCTTTACATTTTTCAACAATTTGAAAATTGGGGTATAGTGTAGCAAATACTGGGAAATATTCACCTATGAAGGAACCTTATTTTGGAATAATCTGGAAAGGGAAGATGATAAATATAACACAATCAGAACATATGACCTAATTATCTGACTACCCACATCATTTATCGACTAACTGATCCTTGTAAATTTAAAAAAAAAAAAAAAAAACTTCTCGTTGTCTCTGTATATATACAGTAAATTAAAATTTGAAATATTACCTTAATAACTGCCATAGCAGACGATGATATTGACCGGAGATTATACCTGATGAATCACAGAATAGATGACCAATTATCAGAATAAAGTGGAAGTTGAAAATAACGATAGATATAAAAAGAGGGGTCCTTGGGGTGGGGGTGGGGGGGAATCAGTAGATTTAACAAAAGAACATAAATGAACCAAGACAAACTAAACTAGAAAAGTTGAGCAACAGACCCGCCCTCGAGAATAACCAGTAACTTTCCACCGGATAGATCATTGCACATTTTTGTCATTTGCGCATAACCTTTTGGAGTGACCTAAAGCACAAAGAATAAACGGAAATCAAGTAAATAACTAAAGTGCTTTCTAATATTCAAATTATCTCCACTTTGTATATTGGGAAATTTTCTGCAGCTAGGATGATTTTAAGTAAGACGCAACTTAACCCTAAGCCTCTTTGCATATCAGGCAACATTCCAATGCATTATCAATGAACTCAGAATTAACTAACCATTTCTACTAGCAACATTACGGTGTAGATTTCAAGTATATGTAAAATACTAGCTGGACATAGAACACAGACTAATTCAAGTTTCTAAGGTTTTTTTTCTCCATTAAAAGTCACCATGACAAAATTGCTCGAAATCATGAAGGACAATTTGTTTGAAAAATCGATTTGACCCAATCTAGCTTACAACAGAATTTTTACTTCATAACACACACACACACACACACACACAATAGACAGAAAGAAAGTCACTTCGTGATTTATATATGAATGGAAAGGCAGACATAGATAGGAATAACGCCACTCCCACTATGCTTACCATCTTTGAACGTTATTCTTCTACATTAAAAGTGCATACTAAGAAATTCAAGGGAGGCCCTTTTGTGTATAATCACTGTTCATTTGATGAAAGAACAAAAAGGAAAAAGGAAAAAGAGGTAACACAACAGGAGAAAATCAATGTCACATTCTCATGATAAAAGGTTCATAAAATATACTGATATTGTCTCTCAGGGGCGGAGACAGGGGGTGGCCCTAATTTTTTCATTTTCTTTATTACTAAAGGTATATTTTAAAAAATTATATGTTCCGCCACCCATAACTTTTTTAGATAGTTGGCTTTAAGATTAAATAAGCTAAGAAATTTATAATATTTGATAAATTTAACGTAAGTACCCTGAGAGATGGTCTTACGGAGAATCTAAAAGATAAGGACAGGCATTATAAACTAATAAAAAATTTAGAGCCTCTACTAACAACATCGTTAATATACACAAAAAATTATATAAAATACAGACATACTCATAAAACATTATCCATATACTTAAGAACATCAATCCGTCTCACACTAATACACGTCTTTTTCAATACTTGGGATTAAAGATATATTTATTGATTAACTAATTTAAGAGGGTTATACGGGCAGTTTTTGTCCATTTTTAGTAATGAAAATCGCATAGATAAGACTGGAGTTCAATAGTGGGCGACTTATTGTCTAGCATTTTGATATTACATATGGACAAAGAAATTGTTGAGAGTTTTGACATTGATACAATCCTTAATGATTTTGAGAAAATGAATAGACGTAGAATACGATTTTTAAAGAAGTGTATTGCTTATTCATTTTTTTCTACTATTTATCATGATGGGATTCTTCATTTTACTTGGATATTAATATTACACATGTATGATGAATTTAGTGTAAAAAATATTGCTCTAACCCAGTCCGGCCCGTCTTAACCCGGCCTTACTAAATTACATATTGTGTCGTCTCATAATACTCCGCCACCCCCAATTTAAAATCCTGGCTCCGCCACTGTTGTCTCTGGTGCATTTTGTATGTGGGAGTCAATATAACTAAATCTAACAATTTGAATTGGCATGGGCTTGGTGTAATCATTAAGATTCTAGGAGGCCAATTTTGGATACAATATAAGATAAATGGAAAGCTAGGAGGCCAATTTTGCATGGAAATAAGTAAATACCAAAGTTTGATAAATATAGTAAGTAATAGGTATTCTCCAACGGTCCAACCAATATTTAATTCTCAATTTAGTAGAAAGTCTTGCTCTTGGCAAAAACCTAAATGGACATGAACTTCACTTTTCCAAGGTTGCACAAGTAGAATTGCTTCTTCTTCCATGTGCTCATGTTTTGCAATTAAAGTTTTGTTTTGATTTTGTTTTACCACTACAAAGCATACAAATGGTTTCCTCATGTAAAACATGTGCCGCATTTTTATTAAATAAGGCTATAGATGAGATAATCTCTTACATCACAGCATCCAAGAGGATCACCTCTTGCCGCATCAAATCCAGCAGAAATTATTGTAAAATCTGGTTCAAACTCAGAAGCTGCATATAATCGAAATTTAAAAAACATCATCAGATACAATCAGATGAGAGTGAGGACTGTTCTAGATGTATTTTGCAAGAGAAAGGATAAATTTCCAGCTTCCTAGCATTAGCATGCATATATGACAGATGGTGATTGTTGAAAATAAAAATCATATACGCTTGTCCAGAAACAAAATGAAAAAGAAAAAACTATGATTTATATAAATTTTTCCTAGTTAAAGTTAACATATGCATGTACAGCATACGTTTATAGAAAAAAGAATAAGAATCGTGCCATAATATGACATATGAAAAGCTTTAATAAATTTTTCATATGAACATTTCCAAATAAACCAAGTACAACTATAATGAGTTCATAACCACAAATCTTAGTAAGATTTTAAACAGTGGCCTAGTTCGACCACTGTAAAAACAAGAATTGTAAAAATGAGCATTTTCTTCAGCCTCGGTGTCTCGGTTCCTTTATATACAGACCTAATTTTAGATGTACGGCAGAATCTAAAACATGTAACCGGATTCAGGAATATAAGCAATGCACATGCAACATTGACCAAGATCAACAGATGTTTATATAGGCTCACATGCAACCAGCAGCAAACAGTTAAACATGGCGCCAATTAAAGAACACTTGTAAGTAGTAGATAGATGAACATTGGACTTGTGAAAAACTAATATTTTGCATACAGAATTTGGCATGATCACCTTGGTAAGAAGATGACTAAGATATTGTTAAACCGATAAAAGAGCCACATGCGACATCATAAAACTAAGGGGATTCACCTTATATTTGCACATGCAACCAGCCACCAAGAATTACAGGTAGGTCAAATTTTCAAGATTCTGAATAGCATACTGTATATGGTAATTATTAAGGCATGCACATGTTATTAAATGGAGGGTGGTAAAATAAAATAAACCTATAGGAAGAACAAGATGCTTGAACGCAAAAATGTAGTCATTATCCCCAACTCCTCCTGTACTCCAGGGAATGTTGACACAGTATCCTTCCGCACCCATTGTACCCACCTGAAAAAACGTGAAACAATATATACATGATTACTTGGACATACAAGACCTTGGGGTGGCTCAAAAAACACAATGCTTAAGAAGATTGAATTCTGCATCGTATACCTTTTGCCAACTGTCTCTATATTAAAACAAAGAATTTAAATGAGAACAGCTTTCATTTATACACTTGGGAACTTTTCTCATCGTCAATTAAACAGAATTTAAATGATAGACAACTGTGGAGGTCAAAAAGATTATAGTTATGACAGAATCATTTTCTTCTCATTAGCAAAAGGAATGGCAATAAAAATTCCTTCTAGTGCTGGAATGCCTAACAGTGTGTAAGGGTAGACCAGAACATATTGGTTTCATAGATGTGGAAAATATAAAAATCGTGGATACTGAGATTCTGTGAAGAGATATTATCATCTGCATAACTTCATCAGAAACAAAGCAAGGGTCCGGCATGCCTTAAGAGCTTTCTCATGGGTAAATAGATATGAGGCACTGACATATGTTATGCCTGTGAGAAGCCATGTCAAATACCTCATTAGCAGCTCCAGTACCAGGGTAAAAGTCACCATTCTCATGTCTGTGCAGAGAGACATACAAGACCTAAAAACAAAAACAAAATTGTAAGACAAAAAAAAGTTTTAAAGCAACAGTGCAGCACTACAACAGAAAAATAACTAAAAATACGGAACTGTGCAAATAATGATGCAAATCGAATAAGTGAACATATTACAAGGTCTTCAAATATACTCAACAGACAATCTAGGCAGTAGATTAGAACTGGTATTTAATAGTTCCCACAAAGGATGAGTTATAATTATTATATAAATGGATAGGTCAATGTTTGCAGCAATAAAGTTCTAAGTTCTAACTGAATTGCATTCAGTAAATGATGCTGACGGTTTGGAAAATCATAATAAAACTCAATGACATTTAGAATTATTACTGAATCAATAGTTCAGCATTATGAGCAAGCTTACCGATTTGCTTCTATCAAATATTTCTTGGGTACCGTTGCCGTGATGTACGTCCTGCCAAAACAAAAACTACTTACAAAAAACTTCTCGAGTTTAAAAGAGACAATTCATAAATAAACAGGAGCGTCGCATACTTACCCAGTCAACTATCAATATCTTCTTAGCTCCTGCACGCTGAGCTGCTAATGCAGCAATGGCTGCATTGTTGTGAAGGCAAAACCCCATAGCATGTTTTACACCAGCATGATGACCAGGTGGACGAACCTGACTCCATGGAGATGGAGGGAAAGAATTAGAATACAAAAATTCATGACGTCCATTAGAACAGTCTTTCTCTGTAAGAGACTGCTCAATACAAGCATACGACTTATGATCTCTTACCAAAGCAAAACCATTTTTTACAGTTCCGGAACATATAGTTGTGGCTAGGTCAAAGCACAAACCAGCAGCAAGCCTTGCAGCGCATGCTGAATATTTATTTGCATATGTATCAGGCGTGAAATAGCTGCAAAATAGAGTAGAAAAAGTCCTGTGTCAGGAACAAATATGATACGCTCACACGAGTCGCAGATGAATGATCACATCATTTTAGTTTATTTTAAATATAAACCAAGAAGTGCCATCAGTGTGTCATTCACCCTAAATGCAGGACAAATGCTACTATTTGCCGCAAATTGATTAAACAGAAAAAGTACAGACGGGAAAATCAAAGTGGTGATGGAAATGGGGACAGGATATAGGAAATATAACAGTTCCACATACCTAGAGAGATAGTGGTGTGTATGTTCAACAGCATCAATATTGTCGAGAGCATGTACCTACAACCTCAAAGATAAAACATAGATATCATCCACAAGGTAAAATGCATGTACGATGGTTTTTTTTTTAATGAACTTTCCAGTCTAAAATCTGTAAGTGGGTACTTATCACTGTCAGATATCAGCATCATGGGTACTTGAAAGGATTTTGACAAAAAATTAGCAGTACAATCATTATATTAATTAAATAAAGAAGTTAATATAGCAGTAAAATATAATTATTTTAATTGAAAAACATCATGGAAGAGCAATTAACAACTGGAGATAAACTATCCCCTTCCCTTACCATCTGGAGTTCTTCTCGAGTAATTTCTCTTGCCGGTACTGAAGAACATCTTCCAGGAAAAATTCCTACATATTTGAGGATGACAACTCTTGAGTGAGCCAAGTACAAGAAGAACTGGACAAGGGGTTTTTTTATGGTAACTCAGAGTTATCACTAAAAGAAAATAGTAATACACCAAGAATCTCAGTCTACTATCAATAGAGTGACTGGATGAACAACACCAGATGACAAAAGATTACAAGAAACAGTGTTAAACCAATAACTGAAGTCTGATTGAAACGTTGTGAAATATTGTCAACAGGGAAACAGTTGCTCCTTTCCTTTATTAAACACCATACCATGCAACCACAATAATATTTCACGTTCACTTTTCATTTGTTATTTCTCAGTTTCCTTCATGTCAGGAGGATATCACATTGTCACGCGAGTTCCCCCAGTGCATAATAGGAATAGGATACTTGAGAATGAAATTCACCAAGGAAGTCAAATCAGAACCAAATTGCAGACTCCAACCAAATATCCTCCAAATCACCACATTATCCACTGTTAAAAAAATGTTCTTCACGAGGTACCAGTAATGATGCTAGCGAGGGAAAGCATATCTTCCTGCTGTTTTCCCCAGCATAACCTTATGTTTTTCAAGCTAACTTTACCATATTACTCTTCTGATTTGGCATTTTGATTGGTGTCTAACAGGAGCATATTAAATATTGGGATCAAGTATTAATACAGAACCAACTGAACAATATCGCATTCACTAAATTCCTTATACACAAGTAAAAATACTTTAACCTATCAGACAGGAGATGAGAACAAGCAAGTGCAAACTATGCCAACTTTTTCCTGTACAGGTTTCTTTGTAAAACTAACGCAAGTTACAATTAAATGGTAATTTAAAAAGTAACAAAATCTGTCATAAAGTTTGGATCCTCTCGCTTTTGTGGTTTAGTAGGATAGTAACTAAAGCTTTAAAGCATATAAAATTAGGAGCAGGGTGGTTCAATCCGTGTAGAGGCATATACATCACCTATGACAATAGAGTGAAAAACTTGTTATAGAAATTATTATATTATCCATGAAAGAATTGCTATTCATAGACTTGCATACTTGTTAAGAATATATAACTTGAGTGTTCTGATATTCCTGACCACTCGCGGAATTTAACAATAGGGTAAATTACAGTATGCTTAGTGCTGCATGGTATGATGTGACTATATTAACCCCAAATAAATAAAGACAACATCAATTCCCTCCAAATAAAACAAGCATCACTCTATATATGATGTGAATGTAATTTACTTGAATTTGAATTTTCCATAATCAAGCATCATTTATTTATCAAGCATCTTCTTGTTACGTTAAGTATGTTTGCTGTTTGAATGTTGTGAAGTCATTGCAAAAAACATAATTTACAAAAGAAATTAAATTCCAATCTTTTGTGAAGTGACATTGCAAAGACATATGTATGTTTGCATGTTGTGAAATTGCTCTCTAGTTTTTAACACAGTTTAATAGCAAACATTGTATCGTTCTCGTTCAAACACAGTGCGCTATTGTACTGCTAGCGTGGTGTGATGCTTGATCTTCAAACAACTATTGTATCCTATTAAGTGGTAGATATGATTGGATTATGCTACTCAGGGAAGGAGTAAATTGAGAAGTATATCTAATAGCATCTTACCACCATTAAATAAAACCTCCAATTTGTAAGAATTAAAACATTGATTTGCAAGAAAGATTTTTATGTATCAATAATATGCAAGAAGATTCTGAAAGTTCCACTATAACATATTTTTTTCCTTTCTTATATTTTTCAATATTATATATTTCATAAAACAACAGATCAATGTTTGCACATTACATGCGCTTTATGTATAGGCGTGAAAATGTGACAGATGTTACCTGCAGTTGCAAGGCTAGCAGCAATGGCTCGTACACGATCAGGTCTTTCTGGATGAGGACGAGACTTCATCTCAACCTTTCCAGTCAATGAAGTTTTAGTAAGTTCAGATCCAGCTAAAATCAATATTATATTAACTTCTGAACCATCTAATAAATCCTGCTGCCCCAATAAAGAGTACAGCAAATGATATTCTAGGAATTAGTTATAGGCATGTATTACAAGAAAAGGTAAGACAAACACCAAGCTGATGGTTTCAAAAAATAATTCAGTGTCATCAAATTGACAAGTCAGTTGTAGGAAGCTAATAATGCGGTACGAGCTTATGTCTTGATGATAGCAGAAAAGAGATAGATGTTGTGTGCATGTGCCACACTAAAATAAAAAAATACTTAGTACGAAAGAAAGAAATAAGAATGACAGAAACTAAAAACTTGTTGCTTAGCTAGTAAACAGGTCATACCTCTTCATGAAGCAACATTCTGTCATCAAATCCTATGGCAGTAGGCTTTTCTGACACATTATTCTGCAAGCTCAGATCTGGCATCATACGTGCAAAAGAAACATTATTGAAAAGCACAAGCAAATAAAATACTAGCCATATAGACGGGGCCAACAGAAGGAAACAGAAACAAGAATTACAATGGAATGATATCACAATTCACAAAAACACAAGGAATATATGGCTGACATTTTAAGAATTATGTAGACAGGAAACTCCAAAAAGATGAAAGGTGCTCAAGTG
This sequence comes from Plantago elongata, assembly GCA_036897095.1. NCBI lineage: Eukaryota > Viridiplantae > Streptophyta > Magnoliopsida > Lamiales > Plantaginaceae > Plantago > Plantago elongata. Next base: position 15,639 of record JAYMSP010002503.1, read on the forward strand.
CTTCTCTCTTGAGAAAACAGGAAACAGCCATCAAATGGAGTTCCAGCAATAAATTATTTGAGGTTAAAGAGCATTAATCAAACTAGGGAGGGAAGGATAATGAACAGTATGAAGTATTAAAAGAGGTCGACAACTAAACTCAGCTCATCACATTAGAAGAAGGTATATATCTCCAAGTTTGCGCTTCATTTTCATTATTATACCAGAGTAATTAGTTTGTCTTATAAGCTGCTTAACTGAAAACTTAGATTTGGCAACTATCACATGCATTTGGGAAGCATGAAGGCAGCAAAGAACCAAAAATAAGGAAATTGTACAGATTCTGGTAAACCATCTACAGCTGACTCAACTGGCTGACAATAAGGAAATTGTCTGAAACTACTCTAACTGAGCGCTAACGAGAGAGATCAACAATTTACATAGTAACTTTCCTATTAGTACATTCCTTCTTAATCTTGCCATGGAGATTAATGCTATTACGTGTCAGTGGAACAACTAATGAGCAGATACCTCACTATACTAAGTTACAAAACCCATTATGCAATAACAAAACTTAGATACTATCGAAGCTCAGTCAGTACCTCCGATTCCACCAGCCACATTGTCATTGAAAATTCCAGTCAGAGGGGAAGCCTGAATTCCATGCTTTAGAATGCCTGAATCTCTATATTCACCGCATACCTTCAACACAGAAAGTACTTCAATCTCACCGGAAATGAAAACAACAACAGTCTAATCAAATCTACAGCAACAAATCAACCGACAGCTAGTCAAAACAAAATCCAAATCTCACAGGTGAAATTGCAGAAACAAGCCAGGCAGTACATGCACACACTTACAAAAAACAATGTGTGTCGCTATCAATCATTCAATCTCACCAGAAATGAAAGCAACAACAATATAATTAGATTTACAGCACATCAACCAACAACTAGTCAAAACACAGTCCAACATCCAAGGTGAAATCACAGAAAACACAGCTATTCAATTCATTCACACACTTACAAAACAATGCGCTATCAATCTCATAGGAAATGAAAACAACAACAGTATATTTCGATTTACAGCAACAAAACAACCAACAACTAGTCAAAACACAGTCCAACATCCAAGGTGAAATCACAGAAAACACATCTATTCAGTTCATTCACACACTTGCAAAACAATGTGTGTTCGCTATCAATCTCACCTGAAATTAAAACAACAGTCTAATTCGATTTACAGCACCAAATCAAGCAACAACTAGTCAAAACACAGTCCACATCCAATGTGAAATCACAGAAACACAGCTATCCAGTTCATTCACACACTTACAAAACAATGCGTGTCGCTATCGGCATTATCCAAAGTACAATTAACACAAAACCATTTGGTAACCGGTAGAGAATCGAGGTCATCATCATCAGTATCATCATCGTCAGCAGGTATAACAGGGTCCCAATCACTGTCCTCCCCCTCCTCGTCACTCTCGAAATCGTTGTACATATCCTCAAGAGTCATATCGCTTCTCCTCTTCCCGTTCCTCTGCACAAGTAAACCCTCAATTCGAGTAAATGATTGAAAGTTCACGAGGATTAACGGAAACGAAAAATCGAGGTACTTACAGGCTCCGGTGAGTGTGAATTTCCGGCGGAAGGTCGCGGAGAGGCGCCGGAGGAGTGGCCGCCGTTTGATTTGGGCGCCAAATCGCCATTTTCAGGAGCTTTTTCACCTTCTTCGTTGTTGTTTAAACGACTCATTAGTTTGTTTACAGCTGATGGTTTTACTGCTGATGGTTTTGTGAGAGAGTGTGGACTAGAGAGGATGAATAGTGCGGTGTTTTGTAGATGGTCTTTCTGGTCAAAGTCTAATGCAAACCAAAACAATGGAAAATACTTGACCACCTAGTAAATAAGAATCTAAATGAAAAGGTAAAACTTTTATTGATTTATTATTTTTCATCAATTATAATAATATTTTTAGGTTCTACTTTGATATCATTTGTGTGTAAAGTTTCAATTACGTTTTTGAAATTTAATTTATTAAGTTCACATGAATTTCATAAGAGGTACTACAAATCTAATTTTATCTATTTAAGTTATCGAGTTAATACGTACAAAGTAGGGTCTAATGACTCTAAACATAATCCATTTTCACATGTAATTTGTTCAATGTTGAGGGAGATATGGAGCTTGGAGTTAGAATTTGAAATCAAGTTGATCAAGTAAAAGTTACGGATAATGGAGTTAAAAATGTAGAGGTAAACTTGGATTTCGTATGTTAGCATGTTGCAATTAGGCCTGGGCGTTCGGGCCGGGTATTCGGGTACCCCGACCCGACCCGTGCAAGTTTGGGTAGATTGGTTCGGGTATTTAGTACCCGCTTTACTACTCGATAAGGTATCGGGTACCCGTTGGGTAATTATAAAAAAAATTTAATTGCATTTTCACTTAATATGATTTGTATATTTAGAACAACATGGATATACATCATTTATGATAAAATGTCTAAATAAACTTACCACGTATAATTTTCAAAATAGAATTTCGAAGTTTACTTAATTTAAACTCAATGCATTAACACTAGTTTTAGTACTTTATTGGTAACTAAAAATTGTGCATCAAATATCTATTAAAATGATCCAAAAAAAATTGGAAGTATAAAAATATGGGTAACCAAATACTCGAAATTGGATACCCATTTAAATACAAAACCCCAAAATCCGTATTCGAAATACCCGTACCCAAACTACTCAATACCCGACCCTAGCTGCAATACCAGAAACTGAGAAATTTATTGGTGCTGTGTTAGGGAAGAGAGCGACCCTGAACGGCAAGTAGCTGGAGCCAACAGAAGTGATACTTAAGTAAGTCATTGCATCCTTGCATACATTTGTGTATCTATGTTTGACGCAATTTACTGAAGGCGCAAGTTTGACATTTCTAAAATTAAAGCATCAACTCTAATGGACAAGTTATGTTGGGCTGAGGAGGAGTACTTGCATCTGACAAGAAGTACAGGAAGAGTAAATATGATGAGGCAAATGATAATAAACACAGATCTCTGCAAATTGACTGACGAAAGAAGTCAACGAGAAGCTATAGAAACGAAGAATTCTAAAATGTAATTCAAGGATATGGAGCAACGATTTCATATTATTTCACTTGAAACAGGTGCAGTCAAAACTCAAAATTGTTACATGTACAAGAGAGCAAAATAGTAAAGATCTGAGAACATCCATATGAATTACACACCACTGTTGAAGTCAGAGAGAGAAGTACAACAAAACTTGAGCCCCTTTTGAACTCTACACAACCCTTTCACAAGGATAACTGAAAAAGTTTCCGCTCTGTTTCGAGGGAAAAACTTGAACAGAAAAATATGACTTCTCTGGATGACAGGTTGCAAAAATGTAACAACATAGAACGATCCCACTAGTTAAAGACATCATGAATGAACTGGACACATTGTGCGGTGTCATAAATAGACCTGGCTTCTTGCATCTGGCTTTCTCCAAGCAATCCAAGTTAATCGAGCGGATACCATAACTACAGGTCAACTAGTCACGGTATTTACACCTATAGAGATCTCAAATACCTTACATACAGAGACGGATCCGTTGTTTCTGCTGCGCTTCAACAGTTTCTGAGGATGAAGTGGTGGAATCTCTCTCCGCTAAGCATCTTTTGTACGGTTGAAAGCCCCTCCGGCAATCTATTGAATTAGCAGAGACTCTCTTATTCAACTTATGAGAGGAAAACATCGTCCCAACCTTCTCCTTCTGCTCAAAAGAGCATTCAGCTGAATCAACATTCGACCCACTGGAAGAGCCCTCTCTTTGTTCTTCCATTCCCCAAGCTTTAATGGGAGTTGGAATGTGTACTTCCATAGTTGGAAGTGATGCACCACTAGAGAGTGTTAACCATGACGTGGGAACCTCAGAGCAATCAGTAGCATTGCCCGAAGCATTCTGGGCTGTATTCCATGCAGACTCAGAATTGCTCGTAAGAAAATTGACCGGCAAGACCGTCCATGGATATAAACAAGCCTCATCACTCTTATCTACCGACTCAGTCTTATACGAATCTATGTTAGAGTCGCACGATTCTCGAGTATCCTTCACTAATAATGTCTGACCAAACAACTTCAATGAAGATGATCTGCTCAGATCTCCCTTATCAAGATTGATGTTCTGAGTCAAATCGGTTTTCTGAACAAAACAATAGAAGGGGAAAATGTGAGTTCAGAGAAGAAATTCTAACTTCCGAAAATACTTCATTAGTCATTACAGTGACCACAATGCTATAGAAGTGAAGTAGTACCTCAGATACTTGCTCATCAGAGCTCGAAAGTTCATAATCATGAACAAGTGTGGGCGATCTGGCATCAACCGACATGTCAAGAGTTCCAGATTCTGTACCATTTGGCACAGGGGTGTCTTCTCTGGCCGAGGTATCTGATCCAACGGCAGATAACACAGATGTTGGAGATTGATTCTCCTGTTCCGACAGACTCACAGACATAGATGTGATTTTCTCAGGAATTATGATTCCATTTTTGGCTGCGGAAACCTGCTTACGGGGATAAGGATGCATCGGTTTCCTCTTAGGCCTTGGTGGTGGAATCTCAATTGGCTTTTCAGGGCTTGAATCGCCAGTATTAGACTCGCGCACAACCTATACATAACAGAAACGTTCAATATCGCCGGACGCACAACCTATGCATGCCTTATGAAGTAATATGTCATAGAAGATATGACTTACTCAAAAAGGCAGTTTATAGATATAATGGCAGATTATGGTACTGGATAAAGAGCAGTAAACCTTGGTGAAAAATTTTTGAGCATGGCTTCGGATTTGCACCGCTGTTTTTGTGCCCACATGCTCTGGAAACAACAGATATAATATTTCAGGATATGCATCATATACTAGAATATACTTAGCAAAGCTAAACCAATGTGTTTAAATTAGTACCTTCAATTTTCCTCCAGGCACGACCATAAAGTTTCAATGCCTCAAGAAACTTCTTATGCTCTTCCTCCGTCCATCGCTCCCTTTGTTTCGTTATTGTATAAGGCTTTCTCGCCTAATTAATCACAATTCATGAACGAGGCCAAAATAAGTTCGAGCTTAGAGATAAAAAAACACAATCATATTCAAAAAGTTCGATTGCAACTCAAACCAACCTTTGGAGGAGAGTCATCTCCAGCAAGCTGCTCTTTTGATAGCGCACACTTAACACCAACTTCTGGTGTGATCTCATTCGTCGAAATCCTAGGATAGTCAGACTGGATCATTCCGTTTTCCTGAAGTTAAGAAAAGGTAAATTTCATTAATAAAACAATCATTGATCCGTGTTATCGCTTTAAACAAATTCAAACTGTTGAAAAGCACAACCCATATTTACATAGATATCCGAAATGAGACTTCTACCTGAAAAAATCACAGATCTATATCTTCTGGAATACAAATCAGACTTTTAGCTCGAATCTATAATCCATTTTCATACATGATTCCTATCTTACCATTCTTAACTAAAATCTCAATCTGGAAAACCGTATATTCCTTAAAAGCATAGTACTAATACTAGTCAAATTCTCAATCAGATAACTCGATAATCAAAATTAGCATATAGATATTGACGCCTCAACCAATTCACCGATCTAAGCAAAAATAGCAACCCCTAACAATAATAAACCACTTCTAAATCACATACCGAGCTCTAATACTTTTATATATAATACCCGTACATCAATTCAACGAATATATCATTCAATTTATCAATCATTACATAGTCATCATTCAATCAAATCTAGAACACAAATCCCCATATACTCTGGGTTACATACCTCATATATCAGTATAAACTAAAAACAACGCTATAAAGATCCACACACCTGTATAGTCATAGCTGAATCGTCCATGTTTGAACCGTTGAAAGATCTGATTCTTGCTTTCAAACCAAATGATATGAAAAGATTGAAGCAACAAACTACAAACAGAGTTTGTTGTTGTTGTTGTTTTTTGTTTGTTGAGCTATTAGAGAGAGGTGAAGAAGAAAAGTGTGTGCTGGGTTTGAGAAACTCACTCTTATGGAGGAGAGACAAGGGGCAAGGGAAAAGCAAAAGGGCACGCCACGTCAACAGGCGGAAATGAATATTTTAATAAAGAAAATGGGAAAATGGAGAAAAAGGGATTTTGGCAAACAGAAGGATCGAGAGATGAATGGAGTGTTGTGGCTGAGAATCAAGGACACGTGCCAGGTGGAGGCCCCACCACATTTGCTTTTGCCAATTTCGTCAACATAATCCCACTCCTCGTTTGGGAAACACTCGCTCCACTATTTTCACGCCACGTTTCGAGTTTCTAGTGGCTTCACGCTCCATTACCTGTTTATTTGGCCAACATTCAATTTTGATATTTAATATTGTATTTTCTGATTAAACGGAGTGAATCCACCTGACCTGGATTGCGCTTTTTCAGCTGCTCAAATATTTTCTTTTTCTTTTAAATCTTATATGTAGTATTGTATTTCCTTGGATGCAAGGCTGTTTAGCGAATCAAACATTCGTGAAAATTTTACGAATTTCAGTCAACGTTCAATTTGTGTTCGATATTATTGACTTGTTCGAACTGTTCGCGAATAAGTTTGTTAGCAAACGAACACAAACACAAATTTTATTATTCGGTAGTTCGCGAACTGTTCGTGAACAATATAAATATATATCTTTTATTTAAATAATATAATATAATAATACATTTTACTCCATTTTGAATAGTTGTAGGCTTGTAACTCGTCTTAATTCATATTATTATGTGGGATCATGATATTTACCCTGAAATATGATTTTTTAGGGACCTTTCGTTCTATTTTTGTAATACTTTTGCTTTATTTTTTGAGTTCTAACAACGAATAAACTGTTCGTGAACACGACCTTAACGAACAAACAAACTGAACAGTTCGCGAACAAAAGTTTAACAAACAAACACGAACAAACGAAATCTTAATGAATTGAACATGAACAAGTGAATGAGTTGTTCGACGAACACGAACACTAAAATTCTTAACGAACAAAGTTCGATAAGCTCTCATGTTCAGTTCGTTCGGTTCGTTAAACACCCCTACTTGGATGGATCGAGAATTAGTAGATGTTGATGCAGTATCTGCCCTAAACGTTTTACTTTCACAATTGGCATATCGATCTACTTTACTTCTACATATCTTCATCACATAAAAGCGGTATCGGTCAAATCTCATTACCAACACGATGAATTCGTCTCATTTGACAAATTGAGTTACTTATTCATATCAAGTCAAATAAGATTTAATTATATGAAAATGTTAGTTCAATATTTAATACGAATAGTTGAATGACTCGTATTAAAAATAGAAATTTTAATGGTGGAGATTAAATTTAATACTTGAAAAGTAAAAGAATTAGTTATATTTACTCATTCAGGATTTTAATAAGATCCGAAAGTTTGAACTTAACATGCGAATTAACAAGCAATCCGTTAAGTTAGAGGGAACTTCAATGTGTTATGCAAGAAGGTTACATAAATTAATTTCGTTCCCAAATTAGATTTAGTAGTTTTGTCCTCTACATATAGTAAGGAGATAGTTTGTTACATATATAGATCAAGAGAAAATTTTATTTTTCACTAGAACCTTTTCGCCCACTTTGAATTTACACCCAAATTTTTTTTTTTTTTGGAGTTTGCACTTGAACGTTAGTCAACATAACTAGTCAACACACGGAATTGACGGCGTTAACTCTCCGAACCTTTTTATTTTCAAATTACACCAAAACCTTTGCAGAAATTTACACGCGTTACCGAAACCTTTATATAAATTTGCACTCGCTACCTGAACCTTAGTCAGTTTCATTTTCATTCTCTTCTCTTCTCTTTTGATGGATAGCAAATTATAATGAAAGGATGGCACATAGAGTACATTATGCAATACCAGACCATTAGTTAAATGTACAGTGCCTATATGAATAGCTATAACAGAATCATTATGAGCAAGTGAATGATAATGTGCACAGGACTAGGGACTGAAGTGAAAGCATTCATATCAGACACCATATGGTCTGTAGCACCTGTATCAACTACCCATGTGGCTTTATTAAGAAAAATGTTAAAACATAAATGTGAACCTGGAGGGAGTGGTACAGTTGCATCATGAGTAGTGGTGACTCCCATGTTGGCAGAGTGGGTGCTAGAGGACTGACCAGGGTGATTGTTCTTGGTGAAAGCAACAAACTGATGAAATTGCTGCAG
>JAYMSP010002504.1:0-23897 GCA_036897095.1 Plantago elongata
CTTCACAAAGGCACTTGTGGTTTGGGTTTTGACAGCACTTGTGGTTCTTTAAATTTACCGGATACGGATATCCGCCGAATTTATCCGTTATCCGACGGATTTATCCGTATTCAATTCGCTCGGAACGGATTGAATAACGGATGGAGTATTTTTACATCCGTTTGACCGGATCAAACGGATGCGGATTGATCCGTATCCGTCCGTTGCGCAGTCCTAATGAGTACATTTAATTTTAAAAAGGAGCAACTTATTTAAGAGACAATCTCTCATAAACGATGGAATATCATAACTCAAAAAGTCCAGTCCGGACTATGGTAAACTTTATTCAGATGTGCTAGCTCTAAATCTGTAGCTATCATCTCTGTTTTCCAGGTACATCGATAGTTCTGGAGTTTCTGGTGAAATTCCTTCTTCATTTGCTAGGCTCAGAAATTTGGAGACTGCGTAATGCTTATTTCTTCTTCTCAATTTATGCTTCAATAACTATTATTCCCGTAGATTTTGTGTTCCGTATTTCAGTTATATCACAAATTTGTTCACAGGTTTGCTTGTGACAACGAATTCACTGGTCGGATTCCTGATTTCATTGGCAATTGGACTAACCTCAATAGTTTGTGAGTTACTATTAATCAACCTTTACTTTGTCACTGTTGTTGTACTTGCATAATCGTACAATTGTTTCTGTATTGGATACCGATCACGTATGGATTATGCAGGAGGCTCCAGGGGAATTCATTTCGAGGTTCAATACCATCATCCTTTATGGGTTTAGCCTCATTGAATGAGTTGTAAGTGGATGGTTGTCTATTTGCAAACATAAATGATGCCAAATTGGCATGCTGCTATTGTCACATTCTGGTCTAATCCCCTGCATACAGACAACCATTTTTTTATGTACTATCAATGCCATCTTTGGTTAATGTGACTATCTATGCTATGTAGGAGAATCAGTGATCTAATAAATGGAAGCTCATCACTGGATTTCCTCCGAAATATGAACTCTCTCTCCATCTTGTAAGAATATACCATGTCATAATTCTCCATTTTGGCTAGCTGTAATTCCATTCGTTGCACAATTAACTTTTTTTTTTTTGTTTTTTGCAGGACTTTACGGAACAACAACATTTCTGGTGTAATACCATCATTTCTGAGTGAATTTCGAAGCCTGACATACTTGTAACTATCTCTATCCTACTATGACGTCTTTTTGTTCTTTCTTTCTTAATTTTCTTTTTGTCTTTGTTGACGAGTGAACATGAAAATTAGATAAAGAAACAAAAGTTGCAGTCAGATCTTGAGTAGTTTGCTACATTTGATTAACTAAGTGTCTGTATGCATGATTTATATGTTCCAGGGATTTGAGCTTCAACAGTTTGTCGGGAACAATTCCAGATTTTCTTTTCAACCTTGATTCGCTTGCGTACTTGTAATTGTTACTTTTCCCTTATATTTGAAAGTTAATTTCCTACATGGAGCAAGAAATAAAGCTTATGTACGACCAATTATTTCCAGGTTTCTTGGGAATAATATGTTAACTGGTGCACTACCGACTCAAAAGAGTCCGCTGCTCCTAACTGTGTATGCTATAACTCTAGCTATATTGTCTTATTCTTCGGAATATTTTCTAGTACCTTTATAATTTGTTTGAGTTAGGTGTGGTACATAACATCCTTATTGTGCACCTGCAGAGATTTAACATACAATGAATTGTCTGGAAGCTTTCCTCTTTGGATCACGGAACAAAATTTGACAATGTACGATAACCAATCGTATAATTGTAGATTTGTAAGTGTGTTACACATTTCCATTCTTGTGCATTGACATTTACATTAATTTTTGTAGTAATTTGGTGGCAAACAACCTCGATGTCAATGGATCCATCAGTAGGTGAATATCGAAGCTATAGCCCTCCCAGTTTCTTACGTTCATCAGCTAGCTATTTACTTCTTATTAACCTACAATTTGCCGTGCATTTTTTTACTATTATGTTGTTCCACACAGAGTTTTGCCCCCTGGTTTGGATTGCCTCCAGAGGAGTTTCCCATGTGATCGGGGATCTCCTATCTGTAAGTTGCATTATAACTATATATTCTCTATGTATTATTGCCAAGTTTAGTTATGTCCTTGTGTGTTCTAAAAATCACTAACTACAATGTAAAATGAAACTGATGAAAGAGGCCTTCAGATTTGTACATGTGATTTGTGAGGGATTAAATCTTAGTTTCCTATGTGAATATCTTGTTGAGATTGTTCTGGAGATAACTGATTCTATGGATTATTTGATATGCAGATTCTAGCTTTGCTATTAAATGTGGTGGTCCAGAAATTATAACTCATGATAGGGTGGTGTATGATAGGGAGAATGAAACTCTTGGTCCAGCAACATATCAGATGACTACTACAGGCAGATGGGCTGTTAGTAATGTTGGTTTGCCGTCTTTTAATAACAATCCAAGGTACCGGGCTTTCTCTGAAAGAAGATTTGCAAACACTTCAGATTATGAGTTGTTCCAAACGGCTCGAGTGTCCACTGGATCACTGAGATACTACGGCTTACGCCTTGAGAATGGTAATTATACTGTGAGGCTCCAGTTTGCAGAGACACAATTTGTAGGTGTCGACATATGGGAAAGTCTAGGTAGGCGGGTATTCGACATATATATTCAGGTTTGTATGGAATCACAGATCCTGCCAAGCGGGATTTCTTTTTTCTTTCTTCTTTCTATTATGTAAGATGATTAAATATAGTTACAGCTTTACATGTTCCATATACATTATTCGTTGAGTTGGTTCAGAATAAATTGAGTTTATAATGAGAAACATTTTTCATGCTACTTAATGGGATCGATAACTTATATTGCTACATTGTTCCAGGGAATTCTTCAGGCGCGTGACTTCAATATATTTAGTGAGGCTGGAGGTACAGTAGTAAGAGCTGTTGTTAGGGAATACACTGCCCTAGTGACAGATAATTATCTTGAGATCCACTTCTTTTGGGCGGGAAAAGGGACATATACTATACCTTATGACGGTACATATGGACCTTTGATTTCTGCTATAAGTGCCACTCCAGGTATCGCCTACTTCAAGCAACTATACAATTGTTGGTTCTAATTTTGTCAACATGATGTAAGCTGACTATAATTTGACCGGGCAGATTTCACTCCAACTGTTCGAAACGTTCCACCCAGTGTGAATAGGAGTAATACTGGTTTAATTGTTGGGATTGCTGTTCCAGTTGGTGCTGTAACTTTGATTTTCCTAGCTTCATTATGTTACGTGCTCTACAAAAGGAAAATGCAAAAGAAATTTGAGGATCATGGTAAGACGAGTAATAGCAAGAGAACCTCTCCAAGTGCTTAATTTTTCATTTATGCCACATGGTAATTTGTCCAAGGAAAAAACATGTCGTAGACGGTCTATTGGTTAGGTAGGCCCCTTGAATTCCACCACCCAGACAAGTTTATTTTCATCCTCTTAATTTGCATCCGTCTAACATTAGACTGTTTGGCACAAGTTGTTCTGTTTGTTTAAGAGTATCATTAAGTCAAATTGCTGTCTTTCAAACTATAACTAATATCAACTCTTCTATTTGTTGAAATGAGATCCTTGTTTTTCTTTGAATTTTAGAATTATTGGGGATTGATATAGGCGCACGACCAATCACCTATACATATGCTGAACTTAAAGTGGCAACATCGAATTTCAGTCCAAGTAATAAGCTTGGAGAAGGAGGATTTGGACCAGTGTACAAGGTAATTTCCCCCGTGATGGTGGTTGTGGGGTGGGGGGGTACTAAATTAGCTTTACATTGAAGGTTGCAGAAGCTCCCTTACATTCATGCAATCAATAAATCATGATATATTAATATGACCATATGCATGCTTTTTCACATACATTCAGGTTTTGCTTAAAGGCTTGATGTGTTGATAATGATTACTTCGTCTCTTGATCGTAATTATAGGTTGCACTCAAGCCATATATTCTACATTTTGAGAAATCTAAGATGTATACAGTACTACTTCGAAATGTTCGGAAGAAAATAAAATAGAGAAGTAGATTTTATATGCTATATTCAGCGCATAAGCAAATATCTTTTAACTTTTTTGAAATGCTCACATGTTTCACTTCTACATGAGTGTATGTTCTTTAAATTTTAGGATATATTTGTGATGAATATTTTTTCTTAATTTACCATCAGGGGACACTAGGAGATGGAAGAAAAATTGCTGTTAAACAATTATCCGTGGCATCAGATCATGGAAAGAGCCAGTTCATTGCTGAAATTGCTACCATATCTGCAGTGCAACATAGAAACCTTGTGAAACTGTATGGGTGCTGCATTGAGGGTGTCAGGCGTTTGTTGGTGTATGAATTTCTCGAAAACAAGAGTCTTGATCAATTATTATTCGGAATTGGTATACATGTCTTCTTTGTCATGTAATTTTTTAATTGTTTTTCTTTTGTAAATATTTAATTGTTGTGCTCTGGTGAAACAGGCAGTAGTAGATTATATCTTGATTGGCCTACACGTTTTGATATATTGTTGGGAGTGGCACGCGGCCTTGCCTATCTTCATGAGGAATCACAACCTCGTATTGTGCACAGGGATGTGAAGGCAAGCAATATTTTGCTTGATTCTGATTTCGCACCAAAACTTTCAGATTTTGGTCTGGCCAAATTGTTTGATGATAATCACACGCATATAAGTACTAAAATTGCAGGCACACGGTAAGATTCACAATCTGAACTGTATTGAATTTAAATGTTTTCCTTATTTCAATATGGATTGAAGTTGGTAGGATATGGTCCAAGTTGGATTTATTGAACCGAGAGAGATGATTATTAACAAAGTACTATTTTGAATATATGTAGAGGATATCTTGCCCCAGAATATGCTATGCACGGACATTTGACCGAAAAAGCTGATATTTTTAGCTTTGGAGTTGTAGTTCTAGAGATAATAAGTGGAAGGCCAAATGCCGACCTGAGTTATGATGATGACAACATATATCTTCTTGAAAGGGTATCACTTTGTCATTTCTTTGTTCTATTCAGATAGATGTTTTCATGAGTACTAGTAGTATGGAAACATTCTAATTAGCAGGTTGTCTACGTAAATTCACTCTGCAGGCTTGGAATCTTCATGGAAACAAGAGGCAAATGGAGCTGGTTGATCCAAGTTTACATGAATTTGATGAGGCTATTGCTGAAAAGGTCATCACCGTAGGTCTTCTATGTACGCAAGCATCGCCCAGCTCTCGTCCCTCAATGTCTCGTGTCGTGGGCATGCTGACTGGAGATATTGAGGTTCTGTCTATAACGTTAAAACCCAACTACTTAACGGAGTGGAATGTCAATGATGTGGAAATGTTCAGGAGTACTGAGATCAGTTCAAGTTCAAACGCCGATTGGAGTGAAATGAGCAGTGGATACCTGGTCAGATGATTGGTTTCTGGGGGCATGATAAGCTCTGGAAAGACACATTACCTGCTATTTTTGTATATATAATGGTTTGATACCAAAAAGAAAGAAAAAAGATGTGGAGAGATAGGGGCAAGCTATCAACCTTCACTTTCCTTTCCTTTCCTTTCCAAAGTTGTATATAGATCAAAAGCATTTCTTATTTCTAGTTTCAGGCAATTTTGGATCTGGTCAGCTAAAATGTAGGTTTCTGAGGCATGGTATATGTGAATGGAAATCGTGTATAATATTTATGAATACTATATATGTACAGTTAATAAATTTCAATTAAAATATTAATATTGACTTTTCCCCGATCCATCAAAATTCATCCTAATGCTTTTTTTTTACCATTTCAATCAAACTAAAGCGGAGAACAATAGAAGATGAGCTGATTGAGTGCACTTTGAGCTTGTCATGGTGATGGAGGTTTACTGGTGTTGAGATATGAATTCCTTGTCCATTTTGATGATTGTATTTAGTTTGAATATTTTTAGAGTTGTAATTGAGAATTGTGTCTATAGACGTGTATACTTTTATTGTAGTTGTTTTGTTGAGAGCATTTATTATTACTTTGACTCTTATAATAAATTTTTTACCTGTTTCCAAAAACAAAACCAAAATAGTAGTGGTAGTTGTGGAGTTTTGGAAGACAGAGACTTAAAAAGTAGTGGAGTTTCGGAAGACAAAGGCTTAAAATGGAGTTTATGACAAAATAATACTTCCTTTTTCTTATTAATAATGAAATAATTTAGTTTTATATAAATTTTAAGATAAATATCTAGTATGTGGTTAAGATTTATGAATAAATTTGAGATATAAAAGTAAATATAGACCCAATAATATTTAGTTAAAAATGAGTTGTATTGTGGGATTATTTTTATAAATAAAAAATTATTTCACTTTAATAGAACGTTCAAAACGAAAATTTATTTTACTCATGATCAGTCCACAACTCTTTTCTCATCTACCAACAATTTCATTAACAAAATATCTCGTATCCTTGATTATATATGTACATTGCCTCATGTGATATATACTCAATCCGTTTCAAAATAAACTTTCTATTTTAACTTTTAACGACCAATGGTCCGAATTTCAGCATATGATTTTATTACTAGTATAATTTAAATGTAATTTATAGTTAAATCAAAGATAATTGACCGCATAATACACTACAAGAATGCATCGATATAATGACGACATTTAACGATGGATACGATCCGTCGTAGAGTAACGATGAATCTCTACTATCTAACTAACGGCTGATAGTATCCGTCGTTAAATATTATGACGGACAGTTATATCCGTCGTAGTATAATGACAAGTACCATATCCACCGTAATGTGTAACGACGAGTACCATATCTATTGTAATGTGTAACGACGGATGGCGGATATAACTATCCGTCGTTGCAGCCTTTGACCGAATTAAAAAAAAATAGGACTTGACGACGGATAGATTTATCCTTTGTAGGTTAACGACCGATAAATCTATCCGCCGTTGGTTAACACGGATAGTGTTATCCTTCATTAACCTGTGACATAACGGGCAGGGAGAACCCTTCTCCATCACTTCTTTTCCTCTTCTCCTCTTCTCTCTGTTTCTTTGCTTCGGCTCATTGGATTTTTCGGTGAGAGAGGGCTTCATGCCATGTGAGGTGACATTACAGAGCTCGAGTGACGGGGAGCGTAATTCCGATGTCAATTTCAACTTTCATCTGCTCTTTTCTCCGAATTCGAGGTATTTAGGCTAACCTTTACTATTTGAAATTTGGGAAGTTTCATACTTCGATTTTGTGTGCTTATTTGAATGCTTATGTAGTTGATTTTAGATGTTTAATTGATGAAATTGTTGAATTAGTTGAATTTGAGGTAATTTCTAAGGAGTTGAGTAATATATTTGTATATGGTGTAGGGATTAGAATTATGAGATTTAGTTTAGTGTTATGACAAATTGATTTGTTTGAAATTTTTGGGAATTATGTTAATTTCAACTAAGTTGATTGATTGTATGTTTATGGGAGTATACTAGGTAATTCAAGTTTGAGTAATTGTATGTTTATGTTAATTTGTATTCGTGTCAACTTATCCGTCGTAGTAGTTTTGAGACCGTTTGATGATTAAATTTGTAAAATGTTTTTTATATAAAATGTGTAGAACGTTACGTAATAAACTGAAATGTAGTTCAAATTTAATAAGACCTAATAAAATTAGACGTGTCAGATTAAAAATAAGTACCAATCGGGAATGGATGTATCGCCGTAAAGTAAATGGGAGAGTTCGATGGAGTTTTGTGAAATGGGTAGAAGCTTTTGTTGAATTTGCAATGTCACATCTGACATGTGGGCGGGTTAATAATGTGCCCTTGCTCATTGGAAACATGCGACAACAAACAATTTTTGAATCCTGCGACCGTAGTTGATCACTTGAAACGGAATGGGTTCATGGATGATTATGAGGTATGGGATCGTCATGGTGAAGAACCAATATATTCTCCACATTATTTACAATGGAGGGAGAGGCGGGGGTTGGGGTATCCTATTAAGGTCATATTGATAGATCTGCTATAGTGGAAGTAGTGTGGGTTGGAGCGGTACAACTGACTTAGGAACGAAATCAATAATTAGGAGAAGTTTAATATCTAGTTTGATTATTAAATCTTAGATGATTTTGACTCGAATATGTACTAGCTAGGATTATATGAAAGATCGAAAAAACATGAGTTGCATGCAATTTTGAAAAATATTGAATTGTTGTAATGTAAAATGCATGTAATTCAGCGTGTCATCAGCGTTTCAGTATGAAATTACAGGGTAACTAATTATAATGTGAAATGCATTTAATAAAGTATTGGTGATAATTTAAGATGTAAGTTAATTAATAAATGTTTTACTACTGATAATTGAATGTGCAGGTTTACATAGTATTCATCAATTACGAATCCCGATCGAGAATGGATGTACCAATAGATTGTTAATGGGAGAGTTGAGGCAAGTTTCGTAGAAGGGGTTGAAGCTTTCATTGCTTCTGCAATGTCACATCCAAATTGTTTGAGTGGAGGGATGATGTACCCTTGTAACCAAAATAAATGTCAAAATAGGAAATATTTACCTCCTGCAACGGTGATGGACCATTTGAAACGTAAGGGGTTCCTACCTGAGTATTTTGTATGGACCTCTCATGGTGAGACACCAATACTGTTCATGGACTATAAAAACTTGTTGAAACGTAAAAGAAATAAGGAAAATTTGAAGGGAAGTACTACTAGTACTACGTCCAACACTAATTCAGCTTGTGATCGAGTTGAGCAAATGGTGTATGATGTTGTTGGTCTTGAGTTTAATATGGATGTTACTACGGAGCCTGGAACCGAGGAGGATGTGGAAGAGACACCAAATCCGGATGATCAAAAGTTCTTTGACATGTTTGAGGCAACAACGAAGCTTGTATATTCGGGGTGTCCATTCACAGAGTTGTCTTTGTTGGCTCGGCTAATGGCTTGTAAGAGTGATGGTCATCAATCTATAGCGAGTTTCGATCAGTGGGTACAGCTAATGAAGGAGCTGACACCTGACCCAAATCTAGTTTCTAGTAACTTTTACCAGGTGAAGAAGAAGATGCGGGGAATGGAATTGCCTATGAAAATCATAGATTGTAGTCCGGAAATGTGCATGATCTATTGGGGCGAGCATGAAAATCTACTAGAATGCAAGTTCCGTGGCAAGGCTCGCTACAAGCGTTATAAGGAGTTTGCCTCAAACAAACGCCAAAAGAAAATTCTTCCCCATAAGAAAATGTGGTACTTCCCTCTAGCACCTTGTCTGAAGAGGTTGTACGCTTCAAACGCTTGTGCTGATAAAATGCAGTGGCACAAGGAGAGATTTAGGGAGGCGGATGCTGCTGGTAGAATGAAGCACCCATCAGACTCGCCAGTATGGAAGGAGTTTGATAAGATATTTTCAGAGTTTGCAGTTGAGCCTAGAAATATACGTTTGGGGCTTTGTACGGACGGGTTTAATCCGTTTGGAAAAGACCGCGATTACTCTTGTTAGCCACTGACGTTGACACTGTACAACCTGTCTCCAGGTGAGTGTATGGAGGAACCGTTCATGTTCCTTACTACTTTGGTGCCCGGGCCGAAGGATCCAGGACAAAAGTTTGATGTATTTTTACAGCCCCTAATCAAGGAGCTGATCGAATTGTGGGAAAATAGTATTCCAGCATATGATGTGTCAACGAAGAAGAACTTTATCTTGAGAGCTGAAAGTGTCATTGTATAATGCAGTTTATATACTAATCTTCTCTTTCTTAATTAGTTCAATGGTTGTGTGTTTTTTTAGTATTTATTTGCAGGAAACAACCTTGGTAACTGGACTAATTGTTAATCGAAGACTTTCTTTAAGAAGAAGCAAGAGATCGATCACAATATTGAAATAATCTTCAATACAAAGACTAGAAGGAAATATATGAAAAAAGATCTTCAATGTTGAGACAATTTCCTTCTAGCAGTCGGCCCAACAAAGCAAAGAAGAAAACTTCCTTACTGCAACTTTCACTTCCATGTTCGAATATGTAGTAGTCGATGACTATATATAATCGAAGAGAAGCTGCTTTGCGAGATACACTCATACATCGAGACTTTAGATATTCATATCATAGTTGTGTGTCTTGCTTTACTAGACTTGTACTTGCTATCATATTGTGGATGTTCATCAAATAGGTGTTTGTGAATCATTCGATGTGATAGTGACTAGAATATGTTCTTTGTTCGAGTTTATTCTAGGTCTAGTTTTTCGTGAGTTGATCATTCGTTTTGTGATTGATCATATACTCCTTTTGTAATTCCATTATTATAGACTAGTGTAAATTTAGCCTACGACACTGTCAGCATATTTTATATATGCTGGCTTGATTTGTGGAAATCTGTCTGTTTATCCGCTGCACTTTATTCTACACAGACAATCATTGTTGACTGCAATGTTGACTCATCACTGGAGTCAACACCGCTTATTGTTCCTGTACCAATCCCGGTCCAATAGTTAGAACAAGTGGTATCAAAGCCAGCCACCTAATTTCTGGTGTCTGGATTTGGTACTGCTACAATGGACGTCTACTCAAATGTCAACAAACCATCTGTGCTCGATGGGTCAAACTACACCTTGAGGCAAATCAAGATGAGGATGTATATCAAAGCTCTTGAGGTCCGAGCTTGGAGATCAGTTTTGGAAGGTTATGTATGGCCTACTGAAGGACCTGATGCTGATGGCGATATTATGCGAATCCCTGAAGAACGATTCAATCCAGGTCAGTATCTCTTAAGCTCATACAATAAGCTCATACAATGAAAAGGGTTTGAATGCCAGCTTTAGTCATGTTGATATCCACATGTTCAAAACTGCACCACTGCTAAACAAGCTTGGGATTTACTTCAATTACATTGTGAAGGTGATGACAGTGTTAAACAAACTAAACTTCGTATGCTTTGTCTAAGTTTGAAAATTTAAGAATGGCTGATGAAGAAACCATTGAGTCTTATTTTAGTAAACTTATAACTATGTCTAATGATATCCAACAACTTAGTGATGCTATTTCAAATCAACAGTTGATTTCAAAAGCTTAAGGTCTCTTTCTGCTAGATTTGACACTAAAGTTACTATTTTGGAAGATACTCAAAACTTGGCTACTATGGAATTTCATACTCTGATGAACAACTTGAAAAATTATGAGATGAAAGATAATTAAAGAAGAGGAACCAAAACCCACAATGTGTCTTTACAATTCAAGTTTAAAGATAAAGTTACTGAACATGTGCATGATAGCAGTGATGACTCTGATATGTCTGATGAAACCTTCAACAATCTGGTTACTAAATTTGATAGAATGAAATTCAGAAAAACACTAACCAATCTGTGAATAAAGGGACTAGTAATTTCAAGAAAAAATCAGTTAGGTCTAACTCCAATTCTAAGCTAAGTGATGATCAACTTAGCAAGGTTAGATGTTTTGAATTTTAAGGTTGGGGTCATTATCAGAATGAATGTGCTAACACTCTTCGAAAGGTGGAAAAGAATTTGCTTGCTTCTCTTAGTGATGACTCAGGTGATGAACATGAAAAGGACAATGATGCCACAACTCTGCTCTCAGCTTTGGACGATGTTGACAACCACTATTGTGTCAACATTGAGATACCATCAATGAAGAAAGTTGTCTTTTTTGACTATGATGACTCACAGTTCTGTGAATTACTGTCCTGGACTAACCTTGAGAATTCAGTCTCTACTAGTGTCTTATGCGTACATGGTTCAATTGATTTTGATACAGGCATTCCATCTGAGGAAGAATACACTGATGAAGAAATGGTAGAAGAACTAAAATCAATGTATGAAGTGTAATGGTAAAAATACGCTGCGTAATTATCTACATCTAAAGTTAGCCCAAGTGAGGCCCAAAAATTTATAGAGGCTCGGGCCCAATTGATAAGTTCTTACTTGAATGAGCTTACGGTCCACTAAATCAACTTTGACCTAACAAGAGTAAACCATATCTCCATGGTTGGTGTCAGTTCACTTAGCTAGAAGGACTAAACTGGTCCAATGTTCTACCTGCATCAGTTCATCTAGTCAAGATGGCTAGCCCAAGCCCAATGGCCCAGGGAGCCACCCGTTACAACACATATATGGACCAGGCTGTGGGAATATTGACGTGATGCATAATCCATCTGCATGATCCTCCCACATCTCCAACTAACCTTTGAATAAATGAGTCAGTTACTAAGACTTGAAGGTGAGGTATAATCCTTTTCCAATAGGATCCCGAAAATATGGAATTTATGGTGATCAACTCGTTAGAAGATGTTGCAACTACCTCTATAAAAGGAGGACAAGAGAAGCCCTAAGGGGACATCTGAGATTTAGCAACTACACGTACTAACAAAACCCTAACAGATAAAGCTCTCTCTGCAATCGTCTCCTCCATATTTGAATTATGAATCTCCACCATAACCACCATCATCACATCATCTAATCACAATCACCACATCTTCTAACGTCCACCCGACCTCACCTAGTCCATTCAACCATCCGCCTAGCCGACTGATCATCCAGCTGACTCCTCTTAGCCGCCAAAAGAGCTACACCATCTCAATCAGGATAATTCCTCCCTTTCTCTATTTACTATGTATTTCTCATCTTTCAGACTCACTAGCTTGAGCGTCAGAGTCCTCTCGGTCGGCACCACACCGGTGTCCCCTTTGGATCTTACGTTTCAGCCTTTTCTTTTGTGTTACCTTGCAGGTCGCTGGTGCCCTCAAATCAAAACTCTAACTTTCTACTGTAGATTCTGAGCGTCTACAATTTGGTGCCCACCGAAGGGACCCAACTATCGAATAAAGGCAACTTTTTACACGCGACCATGTCACATTCAGATGAGTACCTCATTGAGGATTTGGAAGATGTAGATGTCACTAGCCAAGTCAAACTTATGGCGGCTCAAATGAAGGAGAATGTCAAAAAGCTCCAACTTTTGGAAGCTGAGAATCGTGCTATTCGTGAGGAGAATTCAGCATGGAAGAAGAAAGTGGAGTCTGTTGTCTAGAACTAGTCAGGAACAGAACTCCAAAAGGATGCTCTGAGCCCTGGGACAGGTACTTCTCGCAAGTAGGTCGACGATCCTAACCGCAATGCAATAGAGGGTCGTCAACTAACCTTTGAAGAATTGGAAGATCACGTTCCTCCAAGTGAGATGGCTGGACATAATCAATATGCTGCCCCAGCTGCCACCAACAGAAGGGTATCCTTTGAGGGTGCTAATCCAAAGATCCATGTTGATTCATCCCGACCGAATCACACTCCAGCAAGTCAGGTAGACAATTTGCTAACCTTTCCCACAGGTACCAAAAGCAGCAATGATGAACTAGCCTCCAAGTTGGTAAGCTTGGAGGAGATGATCCAGAGGGTCCCCAGAGTACCAGCTCCCATTAAAAAGAGTCTGCCTAACAACTTTGCAGATTCCCCGTTCGTGGATGGCATAGCTTTGGTAGAGATGCCGACCAAATTCAACTTTCCGAGTATGAAG
Source organism: Plantago elongata (assembly GCA_036897095.1). Taxonomy (NCBI): domain Eukaryota; kingdom Viridiplantae; phylum Streptophyta; class Magnoliopsida; order Lamiales; family Plantaginaceae; genus Plantago; species Plantago elongata. The sequence goes on from JAYMSP010002504.1 coordinate 13,539, forward strand.
ATGTATGACGGAACGACCGATTTAGACGACCACGTCTCATAGTACAAGCAATGGATGTTCACTATAGCCATCCAAAGGGACCTCCGGGAAGCTTGTATGTGCAAAGGATTTGGGTCCAGCCTGGTAGGCCCAGCTCTCCAGTGGTACACAAACTTACTCAATAATTGCATTAGTTCTTTTGCTCAATTAATTGATTGTTTCGTAGAACAATATGCTAGTAGTTGAAAACTTTTGAAAATGTCGGACGACTTATATAGTGTCCAACAGAGGTCTAACGAAACTCTCAGGGAATATAATATCGAACGACTCATATAGTGTCCATCCCCAACTGCAACAAGGATACTGCCGTGAATGCTTTCAGGAAAGGGCTACCACTAAGCTCAGGATTATACAAGGAACTCATCATGTATCCTTGCAAAACTATGGAGGATGTGCTGGCCAAAGCTTGGGTACAAATCATGTGGGAAGAAGATGATGCAAGCAGACCCTATGTGCCAAGTCAAAACAATCATAGGGAGCCTAGAACCTACATGCGAGTTGAACGGAGAGCTCCTGACCACAGGGCTAGACCATATCCCATTGAAAGGAGGTGTGGACCATTAGGAGATCAAAGCCGCCCTTCAATCCAATCAAGAATGACTGAAACCAGAATGAAACCTCCAGAATATTCATTGAACATCTAGCCTTCAGAGTGTGTAGCGGTCATGAAAAACATGGGGGACAAAGTTAGGTGGCCTGGAAAGTTGAGAACTCCCCCTGAACAGTGAAATTCAAGCAAATGGTGTGAGTTCCATGGAGATCATGGCCATACCACAGCTGATGAATGCATCTCATTGAGACTTGGAATGGTCGAGCTCCTAAAGAGAGGACACCTGAAGGAGTTCCTCCCTGATAAAGGTAAAACGACCATAGCTAACCGCATGACATTGATTTTTCCGAACCCCCTCAGACCAATAAGGTAATCAATGTAATCACTGGTGGTTCGGAGATCAGTGGCATCTCTTATTCCTCAGGCAAATGCCATAACAGACAAGCGGTAAAACTAGAACCTAGTGCTTGTGGAACATTAGATTCCCCATTTTTCAGCATGACTATTAGCTTTATGGAGTCTGAGTACAATGAGCTGATAAGTCCTCATGATGATGAACTTGCTATTTCTATTCTCATTGCAAATTGTCTCACTAAAAGGATTATCATTGACAATGAGAGCTTTGCTAACGTTATTTTAACTGCCTTGACAGAGATGGGGTTAGATGTGCGCCAACCCACAGTGGAGAAAAGAAATTCACTATGAGAAGTGTCACTCTAAATGTTTATGCAGAAGGAGTCAACCTTCCCACTCGTCGACAACCCATCCAGCTGCAACGCAATTCTTCGGAGACCCTGGATACACGGAATTAAAGGGGTTCCATCAACTTACCATCAAGTATTTCACTTCCCAACAAAATGAGGAGTTAAAGAAATAAGTGGTGAGCAGAGAATGTCATGAACATGCTACATTGAGACACTCAAGCCAAAGGAGGTGCCCTTATAGTAATTACAACATCTCCAACCCCCAACTTATTCAGAATAACCAGGAGTTGAGAAGTTGGATGAGATCCAAATTCATGCAGATCATCCTGATCACAAGGTTCATATAGGTTCGGGGTTGAAGCCATAATTGTGGGAACAACTCATTGCATTCCTTAAGGAAAATCATGACTGCTTCGCTTGGTCACATGCCGATATGATAGGGATCGATCCAGACATCATCACCCACAGGTTACAAGTAGATCCCGACTTCCTGCCAGTCAGACAAAAGCGAAGGAAGTTCGCACTAGAGCGCAACAAAGTTGTCAATGAGAAGATCCAAAAACTATTGGATATCGGTTCGGTACGAGAGGTCCACTACCCAGATTGACTGGAAAATGTAGTGGCTTGTCAGGAAGAAGAACGACAAGTGGCGAGTATGCATATACTTCACTTACCTCAACAAGGCGTGCCCAAAGGATTCATTCACTCTTCCATACATTGATATGTTAGTAAATGCAACAACATGACATGAACTCCTAAGCTTTATGGATGCATTATCAGGTTACAATCAAATTTTGATGCACTCAGAGGACCAGGAGAAAACATCATTTGTTACAGAAAAAGGGACATTCTGCTATAAAGTTACGCCATTCGGGTTAAGGAATGTTGGAGCAACCTACCAACATTTGGTGAACCGCATGTTTTCCAGCATGTTATGTGACACCATGGAAGTATACATTGATGATATGCTGGTTAAGTCCTTGGTTGCAGATCGACATCTAGACCACCTCTGCCAAGCATTTTCAGTCATCCACGGGTACAATATGAAGTTAAATCCAATGAAGTGTTCCTTTGGAGTTTCATCCGAAAAATTCCTTGACACTTAGTCACACAACGATGTATTGAAGCTAACCCTGATCAAATTCGTTCTATTTCTACCATTCCCTCCCCAAAGTGTGTTAAAGATGTGCATAAACTAACTGGGAGGCTAGCCGCCCTCCATAGGTTCATCCCAAAATCCTCTGAAAGGTGCTGACTATTTTTTGACACCCTACGGAAGAGCAAGAATTTTCAATGGACAGATGAGTGTGAGGACGCACTGCAACAAATAATACGCTACCTCACCACAACACCAATACTTTCCAAGCCAAAGGATGGGGAAACATGTTCCTATATCTTGCAGTATCTGAGACCGCATTGAGTGGTGTGCTAGTTAGAGAACAAGATGGTGGCCAACTTCTAGTGTACTATGTGAGCAAGTCGCTCCTAGATGTAGAAACAAGATACAACCAGCTGAAAAAATTGGCACTTGCATTAGTAACTACAGCCAAGAAGTTGCGTTTGTACTTCCAATGTCATCCAATCACGGTCCTCACTAGCTACCCACCTCGTACCATCCTGCACAAACTAGAACTCTCTGGAAGACTGGCGAAGTGGGCGATAGAGCTCAACAAATATAACATTACTTTCCAACCGCGTACTTCCACCTAGTCACAAGCTCTAGCTTACTTCATAGCTGACTTTACACTATCAGAATCAACCCAGGTGGAGAAAGAATTTTTGTGTTTGTAGGCAAAGGGCAACCTGCAATGGAAACTATTGGTTGATGGTTCCAGCAACTTCGAGGGATGCGGGATAGGCATAGTCCTCATATCACCAGAAGGAGATACAATCCATCGAGCAATTAGGTGTGGATTCAAAGCGACCAACAATGAGACGGAATATGAGGCCCTTATAACCGGCTTGAACCTAGCCCGGGAAATGGGAATAAAAAATCTCCAGGTACATTCTGACTCGCAATTCGTTGTTAACCAATTGTAGGGATCCTATCAGACTAGAGACTCAAAGATGACGGCATATCTCAAGCTGGTCAAGGACTTGCAAGTTTCTTTCGAAGAATTCTCAATCAAACACAGAGAACAACCATGCATATTCTCTAGCTAGCCTAGGAGCTGCCATCCAAACCACAACACCCACCTCAATTCGAGTTGTGTATGCCCAATGACCAGCTACTTAGAAGGAAGGTTCAGATGACAAGCTCATAGCTGAGATTACAACAGAGGAAAATTGAATGACTCCAATCACAACCTACCTTCTTAGCGGACAACTCCCGGAAGATAAGAATGAGGCTAGAAGAGTGAGAACTAAGGCGCAAGATTTGTCATCCATAACGACAAGCTATACAAGATATCATTTTCTAGCCCCCTACTCAGGTGTGTGTCTCCTGCCGAAGCTAAATTTGTACTAACTGAATTACACGAAGGGGAATGTGATTATCATTCTGGGCTAGAAGTTTAGCCAATAGAGCACTCACCACAGGATACTATTTACCTACCATGCGAGCTGACTCCAAATAATTCGTGCAAAGATGTGATCCATGTCAAAGACATTCCCAAGTTAGCCACCTTTCAGCTGAAGAGTTGCACTCAATAGTAGCACCATGGTCATTCATGAAGTGGGGAATGAATATTGTCGGGAAGCTACTTAAGGCTCTTGGACAACGAGTATTCATGCTCGCGGTTACTGACTACTTCACCAAATGGGTAGAAGCAGAATCCTACACACATGTAAAGGATCACGAGGTAACAACTTTTATTTGGAAACATGTCATTTGCAGGTTTGGAGTCCCAAAGGAAATTCTCACAGACAATGGCCCTCAGTTCATAAGCTACGAGTTCCAAAAATTTTGCAAAGAATGGGGCATCAAGCTCACATTCTCCACTCCAAGATACCCTCAAGCAAATGTGCAGGCAAAAGCAACTAACAAGACCATTATGTATAGTCTAAAGAAGAGACTCAAAAGTGCGAAAGGGGCTTGGACAAACCAAATACCAGCGGTGTTATGGTCATACCACACCACTGCAAGGACTCCAACTGGAGATACGCCATTTAGTCTCACATTTGGAACTGAGGCCGTCATCCTAATTGAAGCTGGTCTCCCAACTGCAAGGTATGAAATGGCTTATGAACAAACCAATAGTACACAGTTGGAACATGAACTTGACACCATCAAAGAGCTATGTGAAAAGCTCTAGTTCGGAACGCCGCATACCAACAGAAAGCCGCCGAGTGCTTCAACAAAAACATATGCCTTCGAACCTTCAAAGAAAGAGATTGGGTGCTCCAGCGAGTACTCCAAAACACCAAGATAGCTGGAGACAGGAAGCTATGACCTAACTGGGAAGGCCCCTACAAAATCACAAAAGTAGTTGGTAATGGTGCATGCAAATTACAAGCAACAGATGGTCGTCCAATTCACAACAGCTGGAACTCCATTCATTTAAAGAAGTACTTCTTTTAACACATTTATTAATGTTTCTTAGCCGATTTTTCTCCAAAAAACACCCGAATTGATTAGGGGCAATTCGGGTTCAATGCCCCCCCCCCCCCATCAACAACGTATTCCAGAGAGCTAAGGCCAAACACACAACCAGTTCCTTAAAGCTCTTGGTCACTTGGCAACACAATGGCTCCACATCGCAAAAAGGTACATTCATTATGACTGAATATGAGATTAATTCCTCACCAAAATAACCGACCTGACAAGGGACTAGCTGGTCATCTAACCCAGTTATGCAGGTTGGTCAACCGCTCCACCTACCAAAACCTTTTCAAGGGGGTCAATTCCATCTATTGCAGACTGACATCCCATACGTGATATTTCCACATGACATACCTTACATCAAAGTGATCATCTAAACACATAGCTCAATAGCCTCAACCATCCAATAGGTTCAGCAATAATTTAACATGGATCCACATCTATTCTGGTGGGCTTGAATTTGCTTAATTCATGAAACACTCAAGCAAAATCCATGGGTTAGACAACTCCAAGCCTTCCAAAACTGATGATCACACCATACAAAGAGATACAACCAAATACAATCCATCTCCAAGTTCCTGTCCTTCTACCTCACTATTGGAGTGGAAGAAAGTCCACAAGACGAAGTGAGATTTAGTGCTAAGAGTCCAAGACTAGTCCTTCAAACCATCACTTGGACTGGGGGACAAACTAGGGTAGAAGCAAGAAGTTGGGAACATGAACCTGGGTAGAAGCAAGAAGTTGGAAACATGCAACACTACCCACCTGACGTTATTGGATGACTACCAAACATTTGGCACTATAGCAAGTTGTCGGATGTCAAGTAGGTTCTTCCCATTTTTCGGCTAATACTTATATTCATTTTGTCTTCATAAACCTTTACATGTTCACCATATGAGACTGATAAAACACTTTTTGCACAACTCACATGTCACATTTTTTCCAAGAGACATGTTTATTACATCTTACATTATTTATCTAGACTTTTTTTGTAAGTTTGTTGGTTCATATATCATTGAGTATGACCAATGGGAAAGGAGGGATAGAAAGCCTAAGTCTGAGTCTAAATGCTATCTCATAAAGGCATATTTTCCCGGGGAAGGAGTAATCTGTCTCTTGATCATGCAATTGGGATTGTCAACCCGTAAGATAATATATCGTACCATCTCCTAAACCCCTTGCGACCATCATCATCAATGACATAGAAATAATTTTGTCAAGACATTTATCTGCCTACCAACTATATCACCATTACTATCAACAATATGGCTAGAAGATCCCACTATCTCAATGCCTCCAAAGGATATCAAGGGTCGGCTAGAAGATCCCCCTATCTCAATGCCTCCAAAAGATACCAAGGGTCGACTAGGAGATGCCCCTTCAACCATTTAAAATTCAAACATGCAACCACAATAACCTAACATGTGCAAGTTAGCAAACAACACAAACATGCTTTATATATACATAAAAATCATACATGGAGGCACAACAAAATTTCATGATCATATGAAGGAAAGGATATCCATCCAAAGAAATGGTGGTATCTAAAGGGATGTCGTCATCTAAAAAGATGGCATCATGTTCAACATCTAGGCGGCATGTCTCGCATCTAAATAAATGACGACATCTAAAAAGATGGCAGCATGTCCCACATCTAAATAAATGACAACGTCTAAAAAGATGGCGTCATGATCAACATATAGGCGGCATGTCCCACATCTAAATAAATGACAACATCTAAAAAATGGCATCATGCTCAACATCTAGGCGGCATGTATCGCATCTAAATAAATGGCAACATCTAAAAAGATGGCGTCATGCTCAACATCTAGGCGGCATGTCCCGCATCTAAATAAATAAATGAATGATGAAATCAGCCTGGTAGATGGCGTCCAACATCTAACTAGATGGTGTCTCCATCTAAATAGATGGCGACATCTAAATAGATGATGTCCAACGTTCAAGAAGATGGTACCCGCTACTCAAAAATATGTTTCCAACTTCTCTAAAAGATGGTTCCAACTTTCAAAAAGATGGTACCATCTTATCAAAAAGATGGTACCCGCTCCTCAAAAAGATGATACCCGCTCATCGAAAAGATAGCTTATCAAAAAGATGGTACCAGCTTCTCAAAAAGATGGTACCCATCTTGTCAAAAAGATGGTACTCAACTTATAGGAAAGATGGTAACAACTCCTCAAAAAGATGGTATCCGCTTCTCAAAAAGATGGTTCCAACTACTCAAAATAGATGGTTCCACATTCTCAAAGAAAATGGTTCCAGCTAATCAAAAAGATGGTTGCAACTTATCAAAAAGATGGTACCCGCTCATAAAAAATATGGTACTCGCTTATCAAAAAGATGGTTCTAGCTATCAAAAAGATGGTTCCTTCTCAAAAGATGGTACCAGCTTCTCAAAAATATGGTACCCATCTTGTCAAAAAGATGGTACTTAACTTATCAGAAAGATGGTACCAACTCTTCAAAAAAATGGTACCCATCTTATAAAAAAGATGGTACCCAACTTATCGAAAAGATGGTACCAACTTCTCAAAAAGATGGTACATTCCTATCAAAAAAGATGGTTCATTCTAAAGAACATGGTACCTTCTCAAAAATATAGTGTCATCTTCATCTTCTAAAGAAGATGATGCCTAACTTATCAGAAAGATTGTGCCCAACTTATCAAGAAGACGGAGTCCAACTTATCAAAAAGATGGCATCCAAATTCTCAAAAAGATAGTGCCCAACTTTCCAAAAAGATGGCGCCCATCTTCTCAAAAGATGGTGTCCATTTGTGATAGTTCAATCTAATATTTCTAACATCATCTGAATCTAGATTCTCATTTACTTCAGTGAAGATGAACAAATACTACTTACATGCCTACTCAATAATTCAAATGCATCTAACCTCTCCTCTGATCAAACTAAAGGACTACATGTCTAAGATCTAAGTCGATGACACTCGTTCAAGCCCATAATTACATGTGTCTCTATCAGAAAACTAGATTTCCTACGAAGAAATTCACATTCCAATCCATAATTACATGTGTTTCAAACATAAACGAGATTTTCCTACGAAGAAAATCACATTCCAATTCATAATTACATGCATTTCTAACATAAAACAAGATTTTTCTACGAAGAAAATCATGTCCCAATTCCTAACGACATGCGTTTGTAACAAAAAACTAGATTTTCTTACGGAGAAAATTACATTTCATGCTATTGACAACCAAAAAAGTCGAAGAAAGAAGAACATGTCATCAACATGAATATGGATATCAATGATACTACACTCAAAAGACTTGGAATAACATATAAAATCCGAGCTGAAATTAATCTCGAAAGTCTCAAAGTTACAAATGGAAATCCAAAAAACTATACAATATCAAGAAATAAAACAAGATTTCATCAAAATTTAAGATTTCAACAAAAATTGGAAAACCTGCTACATTTGATATACATTTTAGATCAAATCCAGGTTTCAAAGTCGATGTTCCTCAAACATTTTTGCAGCAAATGCCAGAATCTCCACTCCAACAAAATATGAAGACATAATAAGCGTCATGAAAACAAAAGTTCGATCCACAGTGACTCGAACAAGAATGATCGAAGCAAATCACCAAGATTCACCTTGCTCCCTCGATTTACTCCACTGCCACAAGAACCCAACATGCAGCCAATCAGAAATAAGAGACAAGTCAATGTCTAGATTCTGAACAAACTTTTAAATAACGATTTCAGATTCGAAATAGCAAGAACATGTTTAAAAAAGAAAGATGAAACAATCGAGATTAATACCTATAAAAACAGATAAAGCTGAAATCCCGGCCAAGCTCTCCTCCACATACACGACCACGGTTCAGTACAGAAGAGTCCTCTCTTCGCCTCTCGATCTCCTCGGAACTAACATCCATCGGAGACCAACGATTCCGGCCGAGCTTCGCTTCTTCCAGTCTCGCTCTCTCTTCTTCACCGTGCTCAACCTCTACCTCACCGGAAAAAGGACAAGCTCCGGTCCATCCACGCACCCAATTATGGAATTTCACCCTTCCTCTCGGGTCACTCGACCTTCACCAGAAAATGCACAAGGATGAAATCGACTGTAACTCCTCCACGCGACGCGGTGTCCTTCCCGGTCGCCCAACTCCAATTCACCAGTTCGACCTTCTTTGTTCGATCTCCCTCTACGCTCACAACAAATTCCCAACGAGCAGGTACGGGAGAGCTCTAAGTGCGACCCCTTGTTCGATCTTTCATCTCTCAGTCATCAAATTTGGCCACCTTGCCGAATATGACCACCCCACACTTCATGTAACGCCCCGGATCTGGTTCAGACGTCAAGGGTTGTGCCGAATATTCCAAATACATATATATTAAAATATCAAAACATTATCCGTTACAATTCCAAATGTAGTAGATAAGTTAAAACAAGAAAACACACTTTTTATACTTAATATTTCAGCAGCGGAATTCAGCCAAAGTCCGTATGTCTGCTAGCTACCCAATCCTTTCTTCGTGCTGAAAATCTGGGAAAGCAAAATTATTGAAACATGGAGAGTGTCAGTCACTAGGACTCAATGAGGATAGTCAAGCATGCATGTATATGCGGATAAATGCAATAACACAGCAAACCAGTACAACACGCTGATCAGACACTTTCGCAATTAGGGAAAAGAGTATCATACACTTCAGGATCGTATATCCAAACCGTTTACACGACAATACACTTCAGGATCATAGATCCAAACCGTTTGCACGGCAATACACTTCAGGATCGTAGATCCAAACAGTTTGCACGACAATACACTTCAGGATCGTAGATCCAAACCGTTTGCACGGCAATAGACTTCAGGATCGTAGATCCAAACCGTTTACACGGCAATATACTTCACTAGTAGTGCTGCAGGTGACATCACCCAGCATTAGTAACATGATGTCGACAATATTGACCACGTCGGTTCCCAAGTTTTTTTTCAAAAAGACAGTGTGTGGTTGCTTTTCAAAAACCGTTTTTGTGCAATGCAGTTCATGAGGATCAGGAAGACAGGAATAGTAAAACATACTCAAGGTACATTATCACTCAGTAACTGAAACAATCAAGTCAATACAAGTAAGGTTTCCTAATACAGGTCGTCTACAGTGATACAATCAGTAATCTAAATCGTTTAACGAGATGGAGTCGGTCGGTCGTCGTCGGGTAGTTGCAGTCAGGGTTACACAGTCAGGCACATAAACAGGTACATGAATGAAAGTGCAAGGAATGAACAGTAGCCAACTTTCCCAGGGCCGAATGCCGAAAGCTCGTAATCACTCACAGACAAGTATATAAACAGGAACATGTACAAGAATTGAAAGGCGATGAAAGATAGCACTTTAACTTTCCCAGGGCCTGATACCGAAAGTCAGTTATCACTCACCGTATATATCTGGCACGTTAGATGGCTCCGAAATTCCTGATAAACAGATAAACAATACTACTTAAACCCCAGACTAAATTATTTAAAAGACTCCCAATAATT
>JAYMSP010002505.1:0-23892 GCA_036897095.1 Plantago elongata
CAATAAACTGTACATGTCTTGATACAAATATTTGTTTAGTATCCAAATTTAATACCTTATAACCTTTATATCCCAATGGATATCCCAAAACACACATTTTATAGCTCTTGGATCAAATTTATTTCTATTAACCTGCAGTGTTGATGCATAACACAAACAACCAAACACTCTAAAATCTGAATACTCAGGTTTCTCCCTGCACAGAACCTCAAATGGACTTCTATCATTCAAAACACTAGTAGGTAATCTGTTTATTATATAACATGTTGTTAACGTACAATCTGACCAATACTTAATAGGTAAACCTGATTGAAACAACAATGCTCTAGCTATCTGCAACAGATGCTGATGCTTCCTCTCAACTCTTCCATTTTGTTGAGGTGTTTCAACACATGATATTTGGTGTATTATTCCCAAAGATGCATAGAAATTTACCAAATTAAACCCAGGTCCATTATCTGACCTTACACATTTTATTTTGCTATCAAACTGAGTCAATATCATATTGTAAAAATGAAGCATATGTATCTTAACCTCTGACTTGTAAGTCATGAGATATAGCCATGTACATCTTGAACAATCATCTACAATTGTTAAGAAATTTCTTTTCCTTGAATATGAAGGAACATGAAAAGGCCCCCAAATGTCAACATGAATCAAATAAAAAATATTGGCAGAAATCTTTTTGTTTTCACTGAAACTAAGTCTTTTCTGTTTACAGAAATGGCATATATCACATATAAATTCTGTATTACAATGTATATTTGAATATTCAGGTATACCATCAATCTTGTTTACAGAAGAATGGTCTAATCTCATGTGCCAAAGTTTAAAAACATCATCCTTATTACATCTTACAAAATTGACAGCAAATTGATCATGTGACAAGTTGATAATTTCCTTTGATAGGTGATATAATCCATCAGTGAATTTACTATATCCAAATCACCCTTCTTGTTGTTATGTCCTGCAGATCACAATGATTTTTATAGAAATGACAACTTAGATTTTCAAAATGAGTTAAATGTGGTACAAAAACTAAATTAAAAGTAAATCTAGGAACAAATAACACATTGTGCAAAGTTAGTTCATCTGATATTCTCACTTCTCCACACTTGATTACAATGATTTTATCACCTCTAGGTAAATTGATATCTATCTCAACATCAACTATTTTACCTGTATAAAAACTACAGTCACATATCATGTGATCTGTAGCACCTGTATCAAGAATCCACACATCATTTTGTCCAGATAATACACTTGAAGCCAAAGCATATTTAGTTTTACCTGCTTTTGAAGTTGATGGAACTTCAGATAATGCCACAACCACTTTATGAACTTGACTAGATGAATGGTATTGTTGACCCATGAGTTGATGTTGTTGCTGAAACTTGGTATATTCAATGAACTGATTATATAGCTCACCACTCATATCATCTGCTTCAAACTGATAGCCTTCACCAGCTTCCGTTACTGCAGCATTTGCATGATGATGCTGCCCACCATTGCCTTGCTGATGGATAAACTTCTTGCCAACACCTTTCTTTTGCCATCCATGAGGGTATCCAATTATTTGATAGCAAGTCTTCATTGTATGCCCCATGGCACCACAATGAGAACACTTTGGTTTCTCTTTATCTCTATTAATGATACTTAAAGTAGTTGGCATTTTTCACTAAGCAAACTGCATTTTCTGGTACTGCAGTTGATTGTTTACTCATCATTGCCATTGCCATGTACTCTTGGCCTGAATGCATGCTATCATATGAGTTGAGCCCTCTTTGCCCCTCTTCTTGCAGCAAAATAGAATATATCTTTACTAATGTAGGGATTGGAACTTGCATGAAGATTTGACTTCTTATAGCAGCATAAGAGTCATTCAATCCTACCAAAAATTTAACTACTCCATCTTCAAGTTGAGCAACTATCAAATTATCACTTCCACCACAAGTGCAAGTGCTCACTGGCCTTAAAGCCACAAACTCATCCCATAGCTTCTTGAACTGTCCATAATAAACTGACACTGTACTAGCTCCTTGTTGCATTGAGCTCAAAAATTTCTGCATATGAAACACTCTAGGCCCTACACTCCTAGTAAACCTGGTCTGCAGTTTCAACCATAACTCTCTAGCACAGACCGTTCTCAAATGTGATGAACGAATGTCTTGAGTACAAGAATTCAATATCCAAATTCTAACTAATGCATTTGCTCTCTTCCAAGCAGAAAACAATAAAGGAGTAACACTTGCATCTGGAATAGAAATCGTACCATCAATGAATCTAGTTTTGTTCTTGACATCCAATGCCATCATAATCTGCTGGCTCCATGACTGGTAATTTGCTTCATCAAGCTGTTCAAGAACGATTGCAACTCCAGGTTGATCTGAAGCTTGCAAATAAAATGGTGAAGAGGGTAAATCCAATCCAACTTCCAAAGGATGGACTTGATGGCGATCACCAGCTCCATTCGTCGAATTATTATCTCCCATGGATAATCAATGAATGGATATACACAAAAAAAAAAAAACAGAGAATCGTAATCAAAACGATACACTAACACAGCGGAATCACAGAATCTTTCTCAAGAAGAATCGTAATCAGGCTCGATACCATGAAAACTTTCAGAAACTGAAAGGGGATTTGTTTATTGAATGAATCTGATGATTTTACAAATGAAAAATCTAATAATGTTGAAGAGTACAGCTTCTGATATTTAAAGAAGAAGAAAGAGTGAAGAAAATAGAATCTGAGAATCTGTTTCAACTGCTAGCTAATGTAACTGCCGAATTTTACAACCCTTGATCCATAACGTACAATTCGTGTATATACTAAACAGAAATGTAAAGAGTGAAAACACGACTTTCAGCACAACAAGCCCAAGCCTTTATTCTTCTATTCTATTCTTCATTTCTATTCTTCTCTTTTGCTTTCAATCTTCAGCTCTTCTGTTCAACTCTTCTTCTTTCTCTTTTGCTTTCATATCTTTACAAAAATCATACGACACATATCATATAATTTTATGGAATTAGTTTTATTTTCAACAAGTAATGTATATATTTTACTGTCCATTTTTTTATATGTTGGCATTACATAAAGCATTTATTGAATATCATATAATTTTATCTACAAAATAATTAAAAACATTTAAAATATATTTGAATTATTCATGACAAAAAATTCATTAACAGCAATCTATGATATTATTACTAATTAAATAATTATTTTATTCACTAAAATATGAATTTAATAAATAAAATAATAAAATTTTATAAAATGAGCATTTATTAAATACTAGAAATGATACACTGCGCTAAGCGCGATCCCCGTGAATTTTATAAATAAATTATAAATTAATTATTATACTACATGTCTAACTCCATCTGTTGTGACCTACATAAATTTTATACATCAATTTTGTTTAACTTTAAATTTAGAGATCGATACTTGATTAGTGTAGAGCTCTAAAATAGTGCTTAAGAAATTAAATTAAAAATATAAAAAAATATTAAAATATTGACAATATTTTTAGAAATGATATTGCAAATACGTTAAAGAATAGCAAATTAGTAGTAGACAATTATAATTTGACTTAGAAGTGACAATTTAACATAGAAGATATAAACCAAAAATATAAATATATATGGTTTTCAAACTTACGCTTATTAGTAACATGCGTATCGTGTTTATTTGTATAACATAGAACTAATGTAAGTAAGCCTTTTGGTCCATTAAGTTACCGATATTGTCACTAAGGTGAGTGATTTCATTATTTGTTAGTATAATTTGATCTCTATTAGGTGTCATTTAGACTCGGTTGTTTTAATTGTCCTTATGAATGAAGTAAGTCTCAAAGATTGGCATATGTAAATTTATGCATGGATTTACATATACGGATGTCCTCAATCTGATCAAATAGGAGTAAGTACCAAGAAGAATTTCTATATAGATTTCATGAAATTTGGTAGCAAAGTATCATGTACATTTTATACTATTTAGATACATTTTTCAAAACTTGCTATGTATCTATATCTGAGTATACATATTAGTTTGTTAATGTTAATTCTACAACACTTAAATGGGATGTAATGTAATACAAAATTCATATTTTATAATTGTCTTATAGAGGATGAATTTATACTGTTTTAAGTGTTCTTGGTTGTTGGAAATATATACTTTTCCTTATAAAATTGCACCAGGATCATAACCATAACGTCATGAGTTGCGAGAGGTACTACTATTTTTGGTGCACAGGTTATAGATGTTTAAAAAATCAAAAACTGAAAAATACCGAAAACCGAAACGATATAGACTGAAATATAATTTCCATTTTGATGACATGCAATGACTACTGGCCGAATACATTTATTTTCTCACCAAATAAATATTGAACATACATATGTACATATCATAAATCGTTTCTCCACAATACATACGATTTGCACTTGGGATACATCTTCGTGTATCATTAAACATAGTTAGAAAAATCATATAAAATGATTGGCGAGGAATCTCAACCTGATTTTTTATCTACTTTTTTTTTTTTTTATCTACAACGGGTGTGGTGGGAGGGGGGGGAGCGATGTAAGTGGGAAAAACCCTTTCTTTCTACTTTATAGGTTTCAACAATGTGTTCTCGGGGTGTGTGCCTGCGGAGGGTTGGGGGTGTAAAAAAGCAACTATGACATGTGAAATTATATTTGTAAAATGATAATTTGTGTCTTATGTGGGGTGGCACATACCAAGTGCGGGGAGGGATTGGTAAAAACAACATGTAAAATTATATTTGTAAAACAACAATTCTTTTATGTGTATGATCGGGTGACAATATACCAACCATGAAGTTTTTTGGAACAACCTTTACGCTTTGCATGCCCTTTTGAAGATTCAAACTGAACTATTATATATTTTTGTTTCAGAAACATGTACCAAACCTAATTAGACTTCATACTATAACTCGGAATTCATTATAAATTGAAGTTAAAATTTCTTTACTTATATTTGAAGTAAATCATCTCGTAACATCGTCACGAATTAATGCTAGTACATATTGTAAAGTTGGTGGACTATCTCACACCACAATACGAATAATTTTCTGGAATTATCAACCATTTATTTCTTATTTTCTAAGCCTACATATTTAAACATGATAAAAGGACTATTAAGCGTCTTAATTATGTAAAGTTTCATAAGCGTCTTAATTATGTAAAGTTTCATATGTAGTGTGAATGCATTTTTTCAAGCTATTTATTTTAGGGGAGTCTATGAGACAAACGGCCAGACTCATTTTGATTGTTTTTTGCTCCTCATTTTTCTTTCCTTTCCCCCTTTGTTTCTTATTTGCAATGATTAATATTTAATAAAATGTATAAAATTGTAAGACTTATATGGATTTTCATCTTTTATTATATATATTTATAAATATAAAATTTATTAATTTCAACTTCTAGACAATCTTATTGTCTTATAATATATTACTAGAAATAATACACCACGCTAAGTGCGGTGCCTGTTAATTTTATAAATAAATTATAGATTAATTACTATACTACATGTCAAACTTCATTTGATGTGGCATTCCTAAACTCTATACATCAATTTTGTTTAAATTTTGAGATTGATACTGCCCATTGTACCGTCTTGAAATGGTACTTAAACAAATTTAATTAAAAAAAACTTTTAAAATTTCACAATATTTTTAGTAACGATATTACAAATACATCAAAGATTACCAAATTAGTAGCGGACAATTGTAATTTAACCTAAAAGTGACAATTTCACATAGAAGACAAATAATGCTTATATGAAATGTAAGAGAAATTTTGTTTATATATATCCATTGTAGCATATACTTATCGATTTAAGAGAAATATTAAGGCGCATATGAAATGTCTTTGGAAATGCTTTATGGATAAATAATAGTTTGTGTTTATGGCGACTGACTTCTAAAATATGAGGTAACTTGCACTCTGAACAAATAGTGAACAAAGTGAATTGGACGGTTCTCATCACAATCAGGGTTGTGCAATTGAGTAATGTAATCGAGACATAAAATCACCCAGAGTTAGTCGTGATAAGGTGCATGTGAGCCAAAGTTTGATCCGAATATACACAATGGTTCATGCAGAAACAACTGGGATGAGTGAAGAGGTGTTGTGTGTGGTTTGAGGTTGTGAGCTGAGAAAAATTGAAATATTGTTTCTAAGTAGCCTGTTGATGGAGAATAAAGAAAAGCGCTTTGTAAGTTGTGAAAACGAATGACACTTTAGCAAGTCGAATAACAGTTTAACAAGACAATTGTGTTTCTTAGTATGTTATGGCTAGAGAATAAAGAAGCAACGGTGAACTATCTACAAAAGTGAAATGACACTTTCAAGTCTCACATTAGGACTTATTATATTGTTTTAAAATATATATTAAAAAATAAAAATAAAATAGAAAGAAATAAAAAATATTATTCATGTGTACAACTCTACTCTATGCACAAGTGCATGCCACTAATTCACGTACCGAGGTACAATGTAACTATGTCCTTCTTGAAACTTTTGTTCTCTGTGTGTACATTGATACAATTGCACCGATATGTAAGACATTATATTGTTATCGCAACTTATGCACCAAATTACAATTGAATATGTATATGGATACGATTACTTTGATTGATAAGATATTATATCATATTGTTATAACAAGTTGTGCGACAAAGTGCAGTTGGATATGTACATGGACACAATGAAACCGATGGAGGATGATGATACTTGACTATACAAATGGATGTGTACATGGATACAATTCCAACGAAGGGGTTATGCTACTATACTATATACTTAAGAGTATAAAAATCGTAAAATTTAGAATGATCGAAGTATAATAAAGAGTGGTCTGGTCTCCATTTGAAGATGACTAAAAAAATAAAAAATCAGTATAATTTTTATATTTTATGAAGAAAAGGAAAAGAGAAACAAAATTTGAAAAATATGAGATGGGCCAATCACAACAGGCTTCATGATCTTATTTTTGGGAACATGAGATGATGTTGTGAGATGTATAATGTTTAACAGGGTTATGATAGGCACAATAAATGAACAAATATTTACAACAATGCCACTGACCTATTTTTAATTCAATTTGATCAATGAAGAAGTTAACATAATTGAATATGCGTGGTCATATGATTGACTTCACAACCATATATTATCATTCCAAAAAAAATTACAGGCACAGGAAGTCTGAAGAAGAGGATATTTAAGATCGGGCCTGGTTTGAGAGAAGGTACGATCAGAGTAGATAAGGGCGGTCCAAACATAAGGTTTGTGAGCAGCAAGAAGGACACGATTGTAAATTAGGTTCATAAATTGCAAATCGTTTATAAAACAAAAAATATTTTAGATTGTGACAGAGATAAACTTTTTTAATATTTTCATATCGAAAAATAAAGAAAATATGAAATTTTGATTTTTCATTATCAAGATAAAAAGTAAATAAAAACAGAATACATCACTCATTATTTTTATCTAATTAACAAGTATTCACTATTTACCATTATGACAACGAAACGCAACTCAGTTGGTAAGACGCTTTACCTCTAACTAATAGTTTGGGAGTTCGAGTCATCCTTTAGCCATTTCAAAAAATAAAAAATAAATATTTTACCATTATACTTTAAAATTAGTTTGTGGTCAAAGTTTAAAATGTGCAATTGGAAAAAATTTTAAACATGACAACATTACAAGATTATTCTTCGGGAAGGAGGAAGTATGGTAGTTCTAATTGAAGTAATGTATACAATTTAATGTGAAATCATGTGAATCTATTTATATATTCCAAGCACAATATAGGTTCACAATTGTGGAAGTATATACTGCCTATGTTCTTTTACAAGCTTCATACTTCTACATTCTCTTCGTTTAAGGAATAAGCATAAAAAAGTAGTTTATAAAAATATAGTCCGTAAGTGGTTTATATCGATGAAGTTGTAAATAAGTGGGAAGTTCAGAGAGAATAAATAATTTGATGATGAAGAATGAGATAAATAATAAAAAAGTAATAGGTAAAGACTTTCTTATTTGTGTTAGGAAATTTGAAATTAAACTTTGAATAAGTAAAATTATGAAGCTTGTATTTGAACGGGGAAGTATATATCGATCATCAAGTTAAGTCTAATCTCAGGAAGTAACTTGAATTTATGGTTATACAAATTTTACATTATTTCTTACAAACATAATATCACGATCATTGAAATTTAATTTAGTGTAATATATGTGGATATAGTGGACCACAATTATTCTCTAAGTGTTTCCGTCCAAAGTCCGTTTATCTTAGTTTAAGAAGGAAAGAGATTAGGACTACCTATTACATCGAAATCTTTAGCATTTTATTATATATACAAATTAAACATTTTAACATGAAAGGTGAACTTTTCAATGTTAAGTCACTTATTTTAAATTCGTACATACAATTATGAGCCAACGCTAATGTATAAAATAAATTTTGTATGGGGTACTAAACATGATAGAAACTCTGAGTGAAATAATTTAGATTCAGGAACTCATTGGAACCACAAATAAACTTTAAGATTGTGAAATTTTGAATTTGGCAATTTGGAAACCCAATTACAAGGGTAAAAGTAACTTTAAGAATAAAATAATTCTAACATACATGGATTAAACCAACTTTTTTTTATAATAAGCTGATGTGAACTTGAAAACTCTATACAAAAGGTAAACAACACTATATAATATACCTCAATAGAGGAATAATTCCAACTTCTGTCAAAACGTCAACTCAACTAAAAAAAATAAAAGAATAATTCTAGCTTTGAAACTCTTTCAAATTGTAAACTATCTTGCTATTCAGTTTGAATATTAAACAAACTCGTGGGATTATTACACTTGAAAACTTACGTCGAATAAAATCTCAACTCTACAAAATAGATATTTCAACTTCGAAATTTGAAAGGCTAATCAAATGTAATAATCAGATAATTGAAACTTGAAAACTCAATTCGAACATCAAATCATCTACGAAATTGGGATTATTACAAACTGAGAACTCTTTTCTATAGGAGATCACACTATAAGGAAAAATAATGCAAGACAATCATAATTCCAGCTCTGGAACTCAATACGAAGAGTAAACATATTCGAACTGTTAGGAATATATGTTAGTGTTTTTGATCAATCACCATGTAACTTATCTTTAGTACAGAAAGGTGAGTAGTACTCTTAGTTTACTTGAACGTTGTAAAAGAGGAAATCACTTAGTATGTTAGTCTAGTTAAACTTGTAATAGGATTATTAGGTCTCTGAATGTAATTTTATATTTTCAGAAGGCCTAACAATAGAGTTTAATGGAAGATTTGAAGACTGAAGATTGCGCAAGTTTGATGAAGACATAAAAGAATAGTCTCCTCAGAAAGACTATGGTTAGAAAGCCCTTGTATAGTGCCCTTGTATAGTGCTTGTGGCACGTTACACCTCTTATCTTGAGATATGTCATTATTGAGTAAAGGAGCATATTAGCTTTCAGAAAGGCACATGTGTCCATTAAGACTACAGGACATGAAATAGTACAGTGTATTAATTATACCGACTGAAAAGTCGTTCCAGCAAGCCCTCTCTGAAAAATGAGATAGTGACTTCTGAATACTTATTTCGAGATATCAAATTTAAATTAATGAGAAAACCACAATATACAAGAAAGTCTTTAGGAACTCAAAAGGGTAAGCATGTTCAAAAATGGGATAAATTCAACATGAGAACTTAATTTATAGTGCAAACTGCACTATTTAAAAACAATATAATTAAGAATTACATAATTCTAACTTAGAAATTCCATTCAAAAGGTTAACTTTTAAAAATGTGAGAATTCTAACTTGGATATTTAATTCAAATGATACATTTTGTCTATGGGCGAAATAATCGAAACTTGAGAACTCAATTAGAAATGTTGTTGAGCCATTGTGTATGCTCTCATGAGTTATGACAACATACATCATGGGGAGGATGGCATCACGAATAGAGCTTAGGTATCTCAAACCATTTCATTCAGTTGAAAGTTGATTGTACTATTTTGCTCATAAGAACACGTCTACCAATCAACTGAACTCTGTATGTCATGAGTTTGGTTGTTGCTATTATTGAGAAGCATTTTGTAAAAGACGAAGATGATAGCTTGACATATAGATACTTATACCTCGCATGATATTGAGACCTTCTGATAATACTAAACTTTATATCATATACCAGCGCATACAATTCCCTAATTATATTTTAATTTGTTATGTTGGGATAATCAATATAAGAGTTAGGAACGATCTTTAGCTGATGTTGGCATATATCTTTTGACAATAGTATTCATTCATGCTTCTTTGGATGTTACATTCTGGAGAATCACCAATAAAAGCCTTACCTCCACACACAACACGACTAATTAAGTATTTCACAATTTTTAAGGTATGTATATATCACAGCGCAAAATAAAAAAAGGTGTTTGGAATATAGTTCAAAACTTATAATGTTATGATACATGTTGTGTAAGAATTAAGTGGTTTGTGTAAGAAGGTAGTAATGTGCTTTATATCTTTTTAAAGGTAATTTGAATGGTTTAAATGATATTTGATTGGTTTATGATTATTAGTATGATAGAAAAAATAAATATGCAGTAAGAGTAGAGTATAAAGAGAATGGTAGTTGTTTAGTGGAAGAAAAATTGAGTAAACTTTTGACTACTGAAAATACAAAACAAATAATTTGTTTTAACTGAATGTCAAGAGGTTGTACATATTTCGGCGGGGTCGGGTGTAATGCCTCAGAATTTCAAGTCAGATTCATAGATTAAAGGGGTTGAAAACGCTACTCATACCAAGAAGGTGCACCTTTCTTTACGAGAATCCACCTAGGAGAACTCTAGAGTTAAGCGTGCTTGCTCTAGAGCAATCCTAGGATGGATGACCAACTGGGAAGTCTCCCCGTTCGCGCACAAGTGAGGCCAAAGTGTGCGGGGAAGTACATGTGTTGGTACAGTGGGATAAGATATCACCCCGAGAGTTGTCCATGAGTAACCCAGCCGGTCCAAAGGGTCAGGGCTCGACCGGTTAGCAGTCGGGTCATTACACCGAGGGGTGGGGCGGTTATACCAACGAGGGATTCCTTTGGAGGGATATATATTATACAAGTCGGAAAAAAGTATTAGTATCATGTGAAATTATGATGTATATATGGCAGATACTTTGTAAGCGGAGAAACTCTCTTTGACTTCCTCTCTACGTGGAATAATTATTTTTTGTTATTGGAAATTAACCCTATTGAGTGAGTTGTACACATTGTATAGTTTTGTAATTTACTTTGGAACATGTTTGAGGTATACAACATATATTTGTGACTAATTATGAAGTTTAGGTAAGGTAGGACCCGAACAGGTTAAGATCGAATCTTACCCCTTTCATCAAAGCATATATGTGAAGATGAGTCACATTTTTACCATTTTTGTAGTCAGTAGAAAAACAGAAACCCAATAATATTGTATGTAATGAAGAAGTACTACCTGCAAACACCACGACCAACATTTTTCAACAATAAATTTGACTAACTTACATTTTGAATCATTGCTTTGTATTTCTAACTAAAAGTAAACTACACCGTAGCATCGCCACGGGTTAGTACTAGTATATTCTAAAGAGCAGTTTTTATTCTCATGCATGTGTATAGTACTTTGCCCTGAAATGAATGTGAGGGTTTATTTCAATATATTTGATTTATTTGACCAACAAAACTATAAACATGGCAGATGTATATATGGCTACAGTATATATGGAATCATTTCTTCTTTCATTTTGAGCAGGAAGGCGTGTGTATGGTTCTTACTACTCATTTTTTATTCTATTTATTCCTTTTATTTTTATTTTCAATCATTAATATTTGATCAAATATAAAATATAAAAATATAAAAGTTATATCAATTTTTATATATTTTCGTCCTCTACAAATAGATGCCACCCATAACTATATTTTAAATATTATAAATTGTACGATGTTTAAACTTTTAATTTACCTAAAAAAAATTAATTGAGTACGTTCAATTAACATATCCATTTATATTCAAATCTTTTTGTATAACATTTAAGTCAAAACTGAATGAGATAATTTATATAAATTTTATTTTAATTTTTACCAAATAAATATAAAAAAAATAAAGATGGCAAAGTTTACAAGTCCCGCCAATGCAATGCGTTTTTCCTCCCGTGTAGAATGTTGCACGTCAATTGCTCTATTTTAAGATGCGATTATTAAATATATAGTATGAATCTCCTCTAAGACCCATTAATATTTTTAATTTGTTATTTTATTTATAATTAATTAATACTATAATTAACTATTAAAAATTGAATGAGATAATTAATTTTAATTGTTTATATTTTTCTACTTAAATAATTTAAAATAATTATAATCTTAGTAAGAAACCATTTCATATCACTTTCCATCCATTTCGGAAGTAGCCAGCCATTTACATTTTTAACTCAAAGAAATATTATAATTGTGAACATTAATTGAAGTACTCTCTTAATTATGTGAAGTAGAAAATTACCTTGATTTTAAAGGATACACTTAACCTTCCATAAAAATAAATATGAGTACGATTTAAGTATAGAGCAACTTAAATACATGTATAATCCATTTGAATCAGAACAGTGGTTTATAGCAACAATGTTGGACATAATCAAACATACTAAAAGGCTAAAAGCTTCGTAGACCCATCAACGTCGTCCCTCCTCTAGATCCTCTGGAAATCCTTTATTTGAGCTTCCCTTACCTATCAAATCCATCTCTTGATGTTTTTAGCAATAAATTTCTGCATCAAATTTGAGTAGTTCATATCTTTTCGGGTCAATTTTATTTAGTATTCCTCTTAGATGTTTTATTACACTTTGATCTCTGTTAGTTCAACAATAACATATAGAACCAGTTTTTTTTTTCCATTGACTAAAAGAATGATGCCACACACAACCTTATTTATCAGTTTAAAAAGTTATTCATTATTCATTTTCTAACTCAACCTAAACACTTTATTTTTTATTTTTTTGTGAATTACCTTATTTATTGGCTAATAACATAAATTGAAAAAGATTATAGGGGCTTTCTATAATTTTCACATATAAATATAATTTTTATAATATAAGTAGTTTTAGACTTAATTTCAAGATTAGAAATAATTTTCGGACCAAATTGAAAGTTTGATTGAAATTGAAAAAAGATATATTGTGGGAAGGAAAATAAAGTTCCACCGAAAATGGTTGGAGGTGTAACAACTCCAATGGAGAAGTTATATCCACAACTCCATACGAATCATCTTCGATTGGAGCTATAAATTGCAACTTCAATCGGAGCTAAAACAACTCTGGTGGACCAGCTCCACATCGGAGTAACGGAACAAAAGTTGTGCAAAAATCTCTGGTGGAGTTGTTCCACCTTCCAATTTCCTTTTCTTTTATTTATTAGTTTGTTGAATGTTATAATTTATAAAATATAATTTTGAATCTGGAGTAAATATATAATATGTTTTAAGTTAGGGTTAAATTTGCAAACTACACTAAAACTTGTGAATGGTGTGTTTGGCTAAAGTAAATAATATTTGACCATTTGGACTTATATATAATTATTGATAGATATTTGGATCTAAATGTAATTATTCATCTAGATGGGACTAATCTGAAAAAGGAGAATCTAGCAAAGGCGGTATATGATGCCCATTTTTCCTATCTCTTTTTATTACCAACATTTTTCATCCATTTTTGTTTTCAATGGAACAATTTTAAACGATTTTGTATCAACAAAATGTTCGTCATTCCAAATGCTATTTCATGAATTCATGCTCAATTCAATCCGTAGATGTTTCGACTTTCGTGACAACTCATAGTGTTCGATGAAATGTTACAAGTTATATGTTATTTTATTTTGGTTATTTTCTGATTTATTTTTTATTTGTATATATGGCTTTGGTTTTTGTATATACATATAGATTTATGATATGGTAGACTTCGTATGTTATGCTCGACATGATCAACCTCTTCTTAGAATTGTTTCTCATAGATGTTTAAGTAAGATTGATCTGGATGATTGTTAAAGTTCTATGAGAAGTTCTTATGTTGTTGATTTTGTACTGTCTATATATTAATGTCTCCAGTATTCCAAGTAGTTGTGTTCGTGTGTTTATAATGTTAATGTTGCCATTTATGTATCTAAAGTTACAAGTGTTTAGACATTATATTCAGGTTTGTTGCTCCTTGGAAGAAGAGAATACATTAAAGCTTATGTTTGATTTTGTAACTGAAGTATTCTGAAGTTCGTATCAAGGAAATTGAACCACGAGTTCAATTTTCATTTTAGTACACTCAGACTTGGCCCAAGAAAACTATACCAGCAAATATAGTCATTTTACTAGATTGAATGATTGATATTAATAATGAGAGTCATTTAGAATAACAAGGATGTATGCTAAAATGTACAAACCATCCAACTTTGATTAAATTGAATTGTTAAGGCGCATATAAAACTTCGAGTTAATGTAGATGAAAATCTCTTTCTTTTACCTTGAGTTGTGACAGTTATTGCTTTAGTACATTTTGTTGTAAGCGTTCGATTTAGTTATATTATATTCTATATTTGTCAATTTTGATACTTCGTTAGTCAAACTTAACGGAACCGTTAATTTTGACTGAATTAATGAGAATTAGTAGATTTTCTGTTAATTTGGTGCAGGAATTACACGCGCACTTTATAATATAGTAATAAGTTTTAATTAAATGATAATTTATGATTAATGGAAAATCTATTAATTCTAATATAAAATATTAAATTTATTAAATGTTGTTTGAAATTAATTAATTCATAAATATTGAAAATTTAATTAATATTAATAACTTTTAATTAAAAATTTTATATCATGATAAAAAATCGACTAATATTAATAAAATAAATAAATTCAAAATCAATAAAAAATCGACTAATAATAATACAAAGTTTCAGCATAGCAATCTACCTTCAGCTATAGAATAGAAGGGATAAGCTCATGATAGTTAATCGGAGTTCATCGAACTGTTTGATTTATGAAATAGGTATATTCTCCCAATGTATTCTTCTTTTGTTTTCTTTGTCAAAATCATTGACAATATTGTCAACATACATAATTAGCGGGAAAATTGAAACCTCGGGTGCCGCATCATCAATTTAGTCGGAAAATTAATCGGAGAATAAAAATTTCGAGGGTTATTGTTGTATTGTATTGAAATTGGACAAGGTCGTTCTACCGTATCAAAAGTGGCATTGCCCCGTTGTACTGTACCAACAATAAAAATTTTATCGATTTTTTCCATTTAACAATCTTTCTCCAACTCCTCTCTTTGTCTCGGCACCAACATTTCCAGTCTTTTCTCAATCGAGTAAAGTACTGCCAGTCCTTCCATTCTAGCAACAACAATTCTATTTACTTTCCATCCATAAATATTTGAATATCTTTCTCTTCTTTTTGCAAGTTTAAAATTCATGTGTTTAAAATAATTGATCGTCAAGCGTGTTGAATTTGAAATGATCAGCTTCCCACAAGGGTAGCTTTTTGTTGTTGTAATGGCTAAAAGGGACATCGTATGAAGTTATGCGAAACGGATGGAGTATTGCTTACACTGTGTACGTTAACATAATAAATCAGTCTTACGCATGGGATTGATTTATTCTTATAAAGTTGGAATAAATAAAGCATTGGAATTGAAAGAATATCACCACATGTGACTCATTTCTTAATATGGTATTGGTTTAGTTTCAATAGAGTGGTTGCAAAATATCAATACTTGGGGATATATTTGACTTGAATACGAGAGGAATATCCTTTGCTTATGATTCATAAATGACTGAGGTTGCGTAAAAAATGGAAGTTTAAGTTTACATTGCACGGTTGGCGTAAGGAAAATACATCGCGTCATATGTTCTTTTTCTATTGGCACATAAATTAGAATAAGTTATTGTTGCAATTGATGAAATGTGCCAAAATTAACTTGCGACTTAGTAAATAATATACAGGTGTGTCGGTTGATGACAACGAAGCGAAACTCAGATGGTATAAGACGCTTCCTCTCCAACTAATAGGTCGGGGATTCGAGTCATATTTTTCGTTTCAATGAAATTATTTAATGTATTTTTTACTAATGATTGAGTTTAAGATGATTATTTGAAAAGAAAATAAAAATGCTCATAAAGAAAGAGAAAATGTACTCTAGGTCGAGGCACTCTCAGTTCAAATGAGCAAGATTGATATTGTCCGGTTAGTTTATACTTTCTTTATCAACTTACAGTTAGGAATTCCGACCCAAATATATTCAAGAATTGTAAAGTTTAATTAAAACAAATGTTTTAAAAACAATCACAAGTATACCTAGAAAAGTAAAACTTCATACTAACTAGGGTGAACTTCATTCAATACCCCTCTTAAACATTCTAATTACATTTGGGTATCAATTATAGTTCAATAATGGCATATAAGTCCGGTTTTTCATTTTTTTTGTTGACAAGATGATTGATGTCAAACATGCTCTTATATTGTTAATTTACGAAGTATCCTACCTTTCTTCATAATTCAACTTAAATCCTGAATCTCCCAACATTTTTTGTGTTGCATACATAATTGATTGTTTAATAATATAAATTAAAATTTCTAAGAAAAAATTATGCACTTAGTTAAAAAAAGTCATAAATGATTTTAGGCCAAATAAAATAGATTGAAAAGTTAATTATTATAAAAAAAATAGCTGCACCGACCACCTGAGCAACACCGATGGTTGGAGATGCAGAGCTCCGATCGGTGGATCCGGAGTTGTTTCAGATTCGGTAGACCTGTAACATATCCCACCGGATTCGTAACAGCTCCACGGGAATTGTAATAGACCCCGATGAGTTCCAATCGGATCTGAAGTTGCTTTGGTAAAGATTTAATTTTTCATTAATTTTATTTCATTAACATTTTATTTATTATTTTGTTGAATATTAATTATTATGTGCAAATTATAATTTGAGTTTAGGTTAAATATAATTTGGTATAAGTTAAGGTCAAATTTGCAACTTTTCAGTAAAGGTTTGAAAAGGGTCGTGTTTGGTTAAATTTAGACTTCTTTGACTTTTAGACTTGCATGTAATAGTATTGACCCGTGGCGTTGCCACAAAATTATACAACTTCAATCGGAGCAGCTACGATTGGAGTTGTTTCCTACCATATCTGAACATCTCCGGTTGTAGTTGTAAATACAGCTCCATATCGGAGTTGTAGACAGATTGGAGTTGTTTCCTATCGGAGCTGAACAACTCCAATATGGAGTTGTACATACAGCTCCATATCGGATTTGTTCACCTTCGATTGGAGTTGCTTTCAATCGAAATTGAACAGCTCCGATCTCGATCTGTACAACTTCGGCAGGAGCTGTGAATAGCTCTAGGTCAACCGGAGTTGTATTTTTCCCAATCAGAGTTTTCTTCTATGAAAGGAGGGAGGAAGAATTATTTTCAAGGTGGTATGAATAAGAATGGAGGTCGGAGGTGGTGGAAGGTGGGCTTGTGGTGGTGGAAGTTGGAGTATGTGGTGGTGTGGTATTTTGGAGAAGATAGATAAATTAGGGGTCTGAAATATAAATTGTACAATAAATTAAAACAGAAGATTAAAAACAATAGACAGGAAAGATAAAGATAATATTAAAATGAAATAAAAATAGGGAATCTTTGACTTTTTGGGAATGGATGTGATTGAATTTTTTATTTTGGATGCTGGTGTAATTGTTCAAACACCGGGTACTAATGTGCAAATGAGGCATCTCGAAGGGTTGGTTTATAGATTCAATAGCATACATTTTTCTATACATGTTTTCTAACAAGAGTTTTGGAAACTATTGAGATCATCTCGACCTATATTTTACTTTTTACACTGGTATTCCGCTATTTTAGTTTAAATGCGTCGGGTTATATCAAACTCAAATTCATTCATGTTCGAAATATTGATGTCAGTTAGATCTACTATGCCTTTGTAACAAGATGTGACCGCAAGATTTTATGACAAAGTTATAAAAAATTCTTTTTTCCCCGAGGGTGGGGGGGGGGGGGGTTTGGTATGTAGGTACTCTCTAGGCAGGGAAGCTCTCTTCGGTCCAGGGTCACTTGGTTCATGAAACGTCTGGAACGGATGCAATACATAATTCACCACTTTGAAGTACCGGTTCTTCAGTGAATTCCTTATCTTTCCGGAATGCAATTCGTTACTAATTGAACAATTTTTTTTACATATTGGAACGTCATTCGTTACAAATAGGAACACGATTCGTGAATGACAATACATTTAATGGCACATGGCTAAAAGTAAAATGAATTGGAATCTTAATTAAACATCTCATTAAATAATTACTATCTATTTCCCCTATTCAATTCTCCTCCTTAGTCCTTCCATAGTCAAATTCTCTTCACCTCTTCAATCCTTACCTCTTACGACGGCAACCTAGATTCAAATATTGAAATCTGTAATTTTCTTTCTCGATATTACACTGTTCTGCAACTTTTTTCTCCTCATTCTGTTCGCGATCTAAATCCATCAAAATCTGAATAAACACTGTTCTACGTCCCAGAAAGCTCCACACTGACGCCGTAAAGAAAAACAAATGTGGGGGATATGACACACTCTCTATATAGGCAAGGAAAGCAGGGAAACTATATATAATGTTCTCTCTACTTTCTTCATCAACAGCCCGGGAGAGGAAGTGGGTCAATAAAAATACAACCGTAGTATGTGAAATTCTATTTCTTGATTAACGATTTGTTCGTCTTTGTTTACAACCGTAGTATGTGAAATTCTATTTCTAGATTAACGATTTGTTCGTCTTTGTTGGGATGACATATAAAACGACCAGCGTTGTTTATATAGATTTGACTAACTTATATTTTCGAATTCCCTTTCTCTTTATTAGGGGCGATGGTGGTCAATATTCTCGCTTGTCCTTCGATGGAGAGGTTGTGGTTTTTTGTGGTGATTTCAGACAGATATACCAGTCATTCCGAAAGAAAGCAAACATGATATTGTAGATGCATCCATTTCATCTTCGATTCCATATGGAGTCACTGTGAAATACTGATACTAATGAAGAATATGCGATTACATGTTAGTGCATTACATAATTAATAAATTGAGATACTTAATATATGTATTTGTTAATGTATATATTGATATTTCATTGTATCTAATCATTCACTCATTTTAACCTTATGGGTTATAGGCGGGTGGCCATATTGAGGAAGTTGGAACCACTAAGAATACTGTTGAGTGGTTGTTAAATGTTGGAGAAGGCAATACTGGAGAGGAAAATGATGGTGCGGTCGAGTTTATGTCGACGATATACTAATCCGTGATGCATCCGATCCCATAGTTGTAATGGTGAACAGTACATATCCATCACTCATTTATCATATTGACGATGGTGCATACTTCCAGGACAGAGCTATATTAGCTCCCACTAATGACACCGTACATGAGATAAATGACTACCTCAAGCCTCTTTTACCTGGTGATGCTCAGTTCTAATAGTATATGTCCAGATGAGGATGACGTTGAGAACCGTGAGGATGTTTATTGGACTGAATTCCTAAATATCATCATGATGTCATGTATTCCCAATCATTTGATCCGTCTGAAAGTTGGATGTCCTATTATGTTATTGAGAAATATAGACCAAGTTTTAGGACTATGTAACGGAACACGTCTGATTGAAGTGAAATTGAAAAACAAGTCATTTAGGCCAAGATCATATCTTGAAAGAATGCAGGCCACAAGGTTCTTATAGCACGTATTATTTTGACTCCGTCCGACGTCATTAAATTCCCAACCAAGTTTCATAGGAGGCAGTTTCCCATCTCTGTTTGTTATGCTATGACTAAAAACAAATCATAAGGATAATCACTCTCACATGTAGGTCTTTACCTCCCGACACCATTATTCAGCCACAACCAGTTGCATGTTGATTTCTCTAGAGTCATGAGTAAAAAGGGCTTCAAGGTGTTAATCTTAAACGAAGAAGGAAAACCCACATATACTACAACCCATTGGTTTATAAGGATGTTTTACGTAACCTATAAGTTTTATTTTGTCTATCATATCGGTCGATACATTGTTACTTTTACATTGAATATTATTGTTACTTTTTTAATTACCTTTAATTAATTTATATTTTTTCTTACAATTTAACATATATAAAGTAAAATATTTTATGGTGATGTCACGAGTTAGTACTAATTTCTACTAAAAAGGCTTTGTGGGTGCTTACTTTTAGTAAATTACAATCCCTTCATCTTAATATTTGTCTGTAAAGTCCGAAAAAGCTATAACATATTTTGAAAAGGAGTCTCTCTAATCTTCACGTTACAAATTACAAATGCGCATCCTACTAATCACTTACGTTTCAAATCCATATATAGACAAGTAGTAGAGGATGGGGGTGTACACGGATAGGTACGAACGGTTAATTGTAAAATTTATAACCAACCCGTCTATGACGGATAAGTCAAATCATTAACCGCGACGGGTGAAATTTTATCCTAACCGTCTCAGGTCGATTGACTACTTGAAGCGGACGGTTTGTTAACTCATACAAAAAAATGCATATATGACGCATTAAGAAAGATACATTATACTTCTTAACATCTAAGTCTACAATGAACTAAATAATAAGGAAACATAACACAATCTCACGTATTAATACAAGTAGTCTAAGTACATAAAATTCCAAATACAATATAGATTCATGAGTTGATCAAATTACAAACGTCATAATAAAAACTAAGATGTCATTAGTTTGCAATCTAAGAGTATTTGAAAAGACGTAAAATTGCAACTTATGAGTAAATTAATAATGGGAATCTATTACTATTAATTTAATGCAATAAGATGTAAAATACACTAGTACAATTACTCAACTGCCCGTACCCGCCAACGGTTTGACGGATGAAATGGGCGGTTATTTTTTTTTTTATGTACACCCCTATGAGAATCTATTCTTTTGTTAATTCTCAAACTCACTCAATTTCTAATAATTACTCACAACTATTCAAGCACTTCTATCTGAAGCCCCCAACTCAATTACATAAGTAATACAAATATCAAAGGAATGAAGTAAATGCGCAAGTATCGCAAAACATTATTTTCTCAAAAATACAAACAGATTTGAGTGCATGAGCCCAAACACTTCTTAACTTATTATACCAGTAAAAGATTTAAGAATAGCATAACATTGAAGACCACAAAACATCGTTCCTATAAGCACTCCAGTAGGAGCTCAACACTTGAGGCCAGATGAAGAGCAGTTCATGTTCATGTGATAAGCACTCCAATCTCCAGTATATAACTTAAAGACTGTAGTAGAAGGACTACCAACACAATTTGAATACCAAGTACAAATAAAATCATACTCCATACATGTTAGTGATAAGGAGTAACAAACCCAACGAACGTACAACTTAACAATCTGAAGGAAAAAGGGAACCTAAAAATGTCTTCTACTTCAATCAATGAAATAAGTTAATGTAACAAATTTAAATCAGTAATAAACAAATTTCAATCAAGAAAGTACCCATTTACAAATGATGTTGTAACCCAGATAAAGGTTCAAAGTTCCGTCAGTTGGCAGCGGCATTTATCCAAGCAGCAAGAAAAGGCTTTCCTTTTGCTCTGTCATATATAAAGTATAGAGATAGAAACACCGGGGCAAAAGTTTCCTTTAGTAGCTATTTTCAGCCTTAAAGAGTTGTCGTCTCCTGATGAACAAGAACCCTGCAACACACACTTGCAAGATCACAACAATACCAATGAACATAAGCCCGATTCTCTTCCCTGTGTTCAAGGTGTTCTCTCTCCTTGGTGGCGGTGGGCTAACATCCCTAGTAGTCTTTGTATTCGGAGGCTGGCCATCTTCCTGGGGAGGTGGTGGACCGAAGCGCCTCCTAGGAGATGGTGGAGGAGGAGGCGGAGAAGGCGAAGGAGGAGGCGGTGGGGGTGGAGGTGAGGGTGGTGGTGGTGAAGGTGGTGGGGGTGAAGGTGGTGGCGGGGATGATGATGGCGGAGGCGGTGGATCAGGCTGAGGAGGTGGCGGAGAGGGAGGAGGAGGAGAAAAAACAGGCGGTGGAGGATTCACATTTTGTTGAGAATCAACAATTAAGGGAAATAAACCAACGAAATGAATACAGATAAACAAAGTCAACAATGGTGAATCCATACAAACAGACACAAACAACCAACAAATTCTTTTATTAGCAAACACAGATTCACATCTGGGTTTTGCGTCAAGATTCAATCTTTCTCCTGAATCACAATAACACAAATAAGATAATTGAAGAAAAGTTGGTGAGGGTTTCGAAGAATCAACAAGAGGGGTCCAATTTGGGATTGGTCCTAATGTTGACTTCTTCGTCAAATTAGGGAGAGAAGGATTCTTGAATGGAAAAATTAGGGTTAGGGCATGGCGTTCATTTAATGGATCTAAGTCGATATTGCAAGTGAACAACATTCAACCAAAAGGATGAAGGATTTTCGCTCGGAATACCAATTTCTTGTAACCAAAATCCCTACAATTTCTCCATGATCCCCAAATTTATTTTGTAGATGTTGGAGAGAAAAATGGGAGGAAAGAGATCAGCGGAGAATTTTATTTGGACTCTCTGCCATGGACAACTATAACCAGGTATGAATACAAATTCAACTTTTTAAGTAGAAGTAGAATAAAAATTGTTTTTAGTACTCTTTCGTGCAAACTTTCAAATTGTCATTGATATCCTAAAATAGCAACTAATGATTTTTTCACAATTTGCTACTTCAACATGTAAAAAGCATATTATTAACAAATAAGTCCATTTTCACATGTACCAATTGTAGACATAAAAACAATAAAAACACATGCTTTTAAATACTGTATATAAAAAAAAATTAAGAGCGAAACTTTTATCATGGCAAAAAATCCGCCCATATAGAGTTTCACACCTCGAAAAACACTGTAAGTTAAATATATTGAATTTGAAATATAAATCTACTTTTTGGGTTAGCTTTGTGTAGTTCAACACGTACAATTATTATATTGGATCGGAACTCAAAACCCAAAAATATTCACATACCACCGTTCGAATTAATTCCTTGCATGATGAATCTCATTTGACCGCTACTCGAGCAAAATCTTCAACTTGACATGAATTCTCAAGACAAGGAGTATGTTATTGAACTTAACAATCTCAATGTAACAATTACTGGTTAAAAAATCTCCTCGGATAAGTATAGTAACATTATACATTAATTGTCATTCCATGGACAAACCATGTAATTAAGTCATTTTGTGTAGTGCGAGTCCTTCACTCTCTGACCATTAGCAATCAGCCCGATGAGTCAGCTCTATCTGTGATTGTTGTAGTTTCCAAATCTTGAAAGGAAGAGGATTCGACAATAGTGTCATTCTGCATCAATGATTTTTTTCCTTGTAAGAATCTTTAATAGCTTGTGATTTCGACACGATGATGCCGTCAATTCCTTTTTGCCCGAATCAATTCCAAGAGCTAGTCCTTCTGCCCTTCGGGCATTAGAAATCGGCAATGAAAGGTATCCTCCGAACATTAGAAATTGGTGATGGGAGGTAGCTCCATCACAAACTGTTCCTAATTTTATAAAATTGAACGAAACATGATATGATAAGTATTACGAAGGGTGATCCTACTCTCCGACAATTTGCAATTGTTTATGGAAGGTAATCACCAATTGCTATTGTTGCCAAATTTAAACGGAACATGATGCAATAAGTATTATGAAAGTGATAACGTATGCATAAGCTATATATGTAGATAC